>MU262532.1:0-64576 GCA_020310875.1 Ceratopteris richardii | reverse complement strand
GTAGACTCTAGTGGAAGGTACTAAAGCAGTGGTCGAGATCACTCCAGCCACTAATAGACTCTAGTGAAAGATATGAAAGGAGTGGAGGAGATTGCACATGCACTTGTGGACTCTAGTTACATTTCTGGTCCTTGTTGATTTGAGCAGCTATATATACAGGCATAAGGTTGGGAGGAGAGTCATCTCTCTAGCACGTGGTGGTCCTAATCCTTAGGTTGTTACATTGGTATAAGATCTCTAGGCAAGCTTCTATGGAGACCTTTGATAGCTCATCATCTTCCCCATGAGATTTCATGGATACTTTGCTCTTATGATCTCCTTCATCAAGATCTCATGAGCTTGATGATCTATTTGCCTTATCATTGTGTGCAAGATTCTCTTTAGAAATTCCTGTATAAATTTTAGCATGTAACCGAGGGAGAGAGATGTGCTCACATGTTCACTCACGGCTATTCATTCTCGTGGCTCTGCATCCGAGGTGTACACCAGAGTAAAATGGAACAACGTTATGGCTTCGTACACTGCAGTCCTGGGGTTCGAACCATGACGCTGAGTTTGAGAACTTTTCGTTGTGCCAATTGAGCTAATCACGCATTCAAATTTCAAGCGACCGAGTTGCATTTAATTTTAAGATTCAATCATCCTGCTGGCCGCTGCAAAAGCTCAAAAATCATCAGCACATAAAAGGGACCATCTTCACAGGTTGATATGTAGAATTGAACCCACATGCTTGTCTTGGAAGTTCATTTTCATGACCATGCTGGCATGATCATTTCTTAAGAGCTTGCACATGGAATCGATAGCTATTGTAAGGTTTAGTTTCCAAAAGGCCTTCAGAAAGAACATACATCACAAGAAGCACCTCACAATATTCGAACTCGGTGAGGTTACTCGGAAAATGTTATTGTATGTAACAAGGCCGACGACTAATATTTTTCTCTATGTGACCCTTGATATCCAACGTTCGTAATGACCTTCTAACCTCGGTGGCCTTAGCTCCAAATTAAAGAGATCAATTAAAGAAAAGGACACAGATTACTCTTAGATTTGAATCATTCTTTCCCGCCATATCTGAAGCTCTTTGCTTCATCTCAAGCCTAGATCAACTGAATCACAACCCTGGACTTGAACTCAAGTCGACGGCCGAGTGATCACTAGTTTTTGCCAAGAAGATAAGCTTGAAGACATGTCAAGAAGGGATCCAACATTTACATTCATATTATATGTGAAAATTCAGGTTCTAATTGAGTGGAGGACCATGGCAAGTTTTATTTTGCATTCGGGATTCAAACATCTTGTCCATAGACTCAGGTGGCTATGTTGGAAACAAAAAGAAAAGCCCCTCTTTGTATCAAGTTCAAAGGAGGACTTTATTTCTTCAAAGCTTGAAGCATATAGATTCATGGACTAAAGGATGGAGAATGGATCTTCCCGAGGATCAATGGAAGGACGTAGATCTATCTAGAGATAAGTATTTTCCAAGTTAATGATTTGTTTCAATATTTGTTTTTGCTCTCTGATGTCATGTAGGATGCATTTTAATCATTTAAGTATGGTAGTAAACTTCATTTTTTATCATTTTGATGCAAATTATTGAAACCTACATGAAAGAGCATAAACATATTTAAACACTCATTAGAGCACAAGCATGCGTATATGAAAGAGTGTATTTGTGCACAATTTATATTTTCTTCTTGCTTGCAAAAGGAATAGGATGCACTCGAGCCTGTGCACATGTATATTTATAACTTTTTGTAAGGTAGAAGATAGATTGTTTGTGCATGGATGATTGGATGCACAGATGTCATGGCCTAGTATGGATCTCTAGTCATTGAAGAATAATGTTCTCCCAAGTAGTGAGAAGGAAATTATTTAAACTTATTAGATACCAAGTAGTTCCCATGAAGACCCAAACCATGAGAAGTGGTAAAGTCCAATGGTTGATATCACCTGGAAGTGTATCAAAGATTCTTAGCTTTAGAATCTGAAAAGCATTAGAACATGCTTGGACTTGAGTAGGGGAAAGATCTCTAAAAAATCTTGCATGTAAGCCAAAAAGCTTAGAAAAGCTCAAGAGATCTTAGTGATAAAGACCATGTCTTTATTCTATCGCATGATCAACAAGAACTAATTAGTCTTGGCCATGGTTGTCCGAGAATTGTGGCTGGAACTACTGTTAAATCTGCCTAAGTATTGGCAATTGAAATAGTAAGTTGTTCCAAGTTTGAACAGAGTAGATATTCCAAGTATGTAGTCTGCAACTGTGTCAACGGTAATTAAGTCTGTGGAAGGTGTAACATAAAAGTTTACCTATTCTTAAAGGGATTTTGGTAAAAATCTAGAAAGCATGAGTGGATGCTTAGACTTATGCAGTAGAGAGATTCCTGTAAAGTCCTAGCCAGGGTAGCTATTAAAAGCTGCAATAAGAAAGGAATCTAAAGACAAGAAGTAAAAAGCTCTTGTCGCTACAAATTGGTCAAGTATAACCAATTAGAGTTGAATTTGATAAATTCAAGAACCTAGAATGATAGTGGGTTTTTCTTTTGAAAATCCTAGTAAAGAAGAATGGATATTCTATCAAAGGTTTTCAAGTTTCCTATGAAAAACACGAGATCGTGAAACGATTGTGTAGAGGAATCAAAACCTAGAATATGAAGTTAGAGATAATGCTTGAAACTTCAAAATTCTTGACGTGAGAAGGTACTCTGTCAAGAGATGTTTATACTTTAGGATAAGTATCACCACACATTAGTATGAATATAAAATAGGGTGGTATGGGACACCAAATTTTATACTCAGATTAATGTAGGAAAGATGGTGTGGGACATCAGACCATGGGATGGTAACTATCTTTTAGTCCTTGAATAGATCTTGGAGTTAGATTTGATCCTCAAAGGAATTAAAACTCAAAGGAGAAGTTTAAATTCAAGGAGGATAAAAGTATGATCTCAAGATACTTCAAGGTCAAGAAGGGACAAAGTTGGTAACTTCCAAGATTTTCTTAAAACATGTAAAGTTAAAATGTTGTTGATTTGGAAATATTTGATAAATTTCTGAAAAAATAGGACTTTGACATTGAAACAATCCTTTCAATTATGGAATAGATTGACTAAGTTATTCAACAACTCCTAGTGTAACTTCGCAAATTCAATTCTTTGACTCAAAGCGATGCACAATTATTGCATTCTCAATAAGGAGTCATAACGATTGAATGTACACATGAACTTAGTCTCAAGTGACGCATTGTTTGAGTAAAAAAAATCATCAATAGAACCTCAGTGTGTCAACACACTAATGTTGGATACCACACTAGTATCTTGTGGTTGGATGATGTTTAGATTTACTCTGTGAATCTTTTTGAGAATCGAGTTCCTTTCTCTTAAAGATAGAAAAATAAATGCTTCAATACCTTGTTGAAACAGATCCTTAAGAAGTTAAAGTCTTGAGCTATAGTCCTAGGTCATCAAGTACTTGACTCTTAGCAGGTTTATATCTTAGAAGTTTGAATTAGTTATACAAAGTTTTAGTTATTTCCTTCCGCTTTCCAAATCTTTTGGAATTGACTCAGATATAGTATCTGATTCCTTTCGCAAAAGTCTTGGGTCAGCTCATTCGAACCAGATAACTAAATTACACATCCTAGATAGATGTTCTGTATAAGAACTAGTTCAATCTTCAAAAGATGACAAGTCCAAGATTGACTTATTCATTTGGATTTGCTTTAGTTACTAGCATATCTCTTATGACAAGTCCAAAAGCTATTTAGAGGCCGAAATGATATTAAAAAAATACATATGAAATTTGGTGTGGTTGTTCTACTCATGCCATTGAATCTTGTGTGCTAATCAGCTTTTGCAATATGGGTCCTACTACTACTTACTCAGGACCTTTTGCCAAGAATAGGCCTTTCTACAAGAAATTAAGATATAATTTGGGAAAAACCCTAATTTGAGGAGGGATTTGGGTTGGAAAATATTAGTGTATCCTTCCTCCTTCTCTTCCATGCATTTAGTCCCCTTTGACCATAGTCTTCACTCTTTGAATAGCTTTGATTGCTTAAATTTTGACCCAAAGTCGAATTATATGCATGATTGAGTGGAATGTAGAATTTAGGTGCAACAAGCCTAAAGAACATATTACAAATTTCTTGATTATTTACAACCCAAAAGCTTGAGTTTATGTAAATGATGCATAATAAATCTATTTCTTCAAGTGAGTCCATTTGAGACCACCCTCCACCACAACTGGGACCTCACATGTCAATTCCTTATGATCCCATTACAACTTTGGCCTTCATCTTTGAGATATTACTCTCACACAGACGCACAATGGTTCTTCCATTGAAGAGGAAACTTGATTCACCATACTAGGATTATACTTCGGCTCTTGATGTTGTTAGCATTTCAACTCATATGAGAGACACCCCGCATGTAGGCCTTGATCCGGAGAACACAACTAAGCCTGAGGTGAAATGCCTTGGATCTATATGTATTTCACTACTAAGGTTGTGCTAGTGGTTTCTTGAGTTTTGATAGGAGTTTTGGAGAGCATTTTTTGGAACTGAATGGGAGTTGGAATTCTCCCAGCATAGATCCATAGAGTGAAGAATGATTGATTGAAGGTCTAATTTGTGATTTAGGCTTTTATACTTTGCTTCTTGCTTCACCGACTAGGTCTAATAATATGGCATCTAATATTGAAGAGAAATGGGTGCGGAATATTATAGATTTCATTAAGTCCAATAGGGTGGGGGGATTCGATGGTCTCAATGCATCTTCATACTTTAGATACTTTGATCAATTAGCTGATCAATATCGCTTGCCTACAACTAGCAAGAAGGATACCTTTATAAGAATTGATAATGGCTTTAGACACAAGAATGAATTGGACTTAGAGTGGACGATTACCTTCATGGGTCAATTAAGACTAGAATATTTGTGAGAAACTATAACTCTTTATAAAATGGAGAATCATGATAGGATGAGTCAGAGTGTTCATGAAAATTTCTTCAAAATCAAAATATTTTCCTAGAGATTAAAGACCAATAGTATCTTGATGAGAAAAATTTTGTTAAAAATACAATGAAGGAGATCATGAAGATCATGATTCAAAGATAGGGCCACAAAATATAATGCCTAATTGTATCTAAGTATGAGGAAGATAGCAAGATTGAGCAAACAACACATTCAATGTATATCCATAAGAGACAATCTAGTCGTTTTCTCCCTCAAAATTGTAAGTCGAGGAAGTCTTATGAATGAAGGTGTCTGATAAGAAGGTTGATTCTGATTCTTTCATGGTGGTAACTACTCTCACATGATCAAAGTAGCTAAAATAAAGGAGAATCCGAGGTCACCTTTTTTGCTAGACATGGCATAACATGTTCAATCCAGATTTGAAATTCAACACCAAGTTCCATGCTTAGAGCAAGGTTTCTAGGTGAAAATTATGGTGTGCAATCTCAAGAAACAGACAACTCTATTAGCAAGATCATATCTATTATGAAACAAGTTGCCATTTTCATATCTATTATTACAAAGCATGAAGCATATCAAATGTTCTGGAACACAATTGTAATGGAGGAAGACGAGCAATCAAAAAAGGCACATGGTCATTAGTAATTTGTACACATACACACAACTATACTCGAACATTTAGATTAATCTTTGGTTGTATCCTCTTGTTTATATTGCATGTCTTAAGGTGCCTCATTATCTATATAGTAGGGCGAAAAATGGTGAAAAAGGGGATGTTTGCTAATGAGAGATTAAGGAAATTGACAAATAGAGTCTTTCCACGTGTACAAGAATATAACATTGTTGTCTCTTTTAACCGTATGAAGAAATTCTTTTTTAATACAGTATTCTCTAAAAGCACCTCTAAAGTGATGAAGAGTCTCATATTGAGTGTACAATTTTTCGGTTTGATGCAAAAAAAGATATTTTGGCACACTACACAAAGCATATTCTCAAATTTCCAAGAAGGAATTGATTTTTGAAGATACGAAATATTTTTGGGTTCACAAAATTTCATGATCATTCAGCGATAGGGTTTACATCAAATCAAAAGTTTCCACGTGTACAAAGCCTTTTTCTCTATAAATACTACCAAAATTTGTGAATGTCGGTTTCTCGCTTTGAACATTCTTGTTCTTCTAAGCTCAAATAGCTTCTTCTTCTTGTCATCCTTCCAATCGTGTAACCTCATGTGAGGTTTACAAGAGAAGATAGGATTCTTTGTGGAATTTCCTCTTTCTGTGAAAGTAGATGAATGGGTAACTATGCTTCCTAGCTACAGAGGCGCCCATAAAGTCAAGCGTGCCAAAAGAGACAACACAAGAAACCACTAGAAGGGACGTATTCTCAGTTTCAAATTGAAGAGATGCGGTTGGTTTGCAAGAGTACAACATGTGTACACCGCTAAGGATCTTGTCCTAGAAAATCATCTGCAATTCCCTTCGTACTGTAGTGAAGTTTTACAATGCTCTTCTATCATTCCAGTTGTTTTTGTATAACAAAACATATGTTTTTGTACTGCAGATATCTTTCCTTCCAATATTGTGGAATGGCAACCTATTGAATGTTTAACAGGAACATTCAGAGTTCTTCATAAGGAATATGCAAAACTCATGTATGCAAACAAATCTGTTCAATTTTTCAATAGCATAGAGTTATTTGTCCTTTATGCAGATTATCAAGTGCCATCAAGGATGAGTTCTTATGGAAATCTTGTACATGTACCTAGTCCTTGCATCTCTTCATTAGATTGGGATGCTCCTGATCATTCAACAGTTTCAAGTTTTCTATGCAAAATGAACTTTGACATCCAAAAGGCAATGTCAGCAGGCCGAATTTTGAGAAGGATAAAGATTCAATGGTTTTTGCCTATTCATGTCTTTGTAGCATGCTTTAAAAACATGTTATTATAGAAAACAAAAACAATGTGGTTGAATAGGAGAGTCTCTATTTCAGAGATTGATGATGTTTTAGGTAGGGAATGGGATAGCAAAGAAGTTTAAAAGCTAGGTGACATTATTTTATGTAAAGTTAGTCCCAATTCTCTTTCAATCTCATATCAGATATGTCGACAATCTCTGGTTTTAGGATATGACTATAGAAGGTGGAAAAAAAAGCTTGGACTTTGGATAGCCTTGGACTCAGAGGAGAGCTGTCCGGAATTTGAGTTAGAAATATTGATTCATCCAGATTTTCAATCAAGGAAAATAATTATCACTGCAAATTGGAATCTCAGAAATGTAAGGGAGCTCCTAGAATACCTTGATGAGGTATCATCACAGTGTAGATTCTCAATTGATGATGCAATAGTTAACATTAGATCAGAGAAATCATTATCTTGCATAACTTGCCTGCCACCAAGGGTGATTAAGTTCCAACCCTTAAGATTGTAACAAGTTAACTCTTGACATTCTTACATAATGTATCTCCTGCTTCTATTGATACTTCCATTGAATTTTCTTTGCAGGATGGTGATAAAGAATGTGTGTTAAATTATGAATTTTAAATTTCTATATTCATATTTGCATTTTTTAATTTATTTCAAGATTTTGATGAGGTTCTTATTGTACAATGATAAGAATATAAACCAAGACATTCTTAGATATTTTTTAGGTCCTTTATTTCATATTTCCATTGATTTTTATTTGTAGGAGTGAATTGATGACTTCAATTATTCCCCTTCTTCTAAACTCATATTGGCATTTTTTTTGTTTAATCTTAACACTCTTATGAGGTTCCAACTAACAAATAATTATACAGGAACTTGCATAAGTAAATTGTAGATGAACAAGAGATCTAGAATTCAATATCTAGTTTCAATTAAATTATTTGAGTCTATCAAAGGTGCACATTAGTTTCAATTAAATTATTTGATTCTATCCATCTTTTCTGTCCTCAAGTAATGCAAGAGAAAGTATCATGGTGCACATAACAAGTAATACTAGAGAGGGTGGAGAACCTGGTGTAAATTCCAATCCAAGGTTTGATATTTCAAAATATGAAGAGCATGACTTAAGTCATAAAACAGAGGAGACAAGATAAGAGAAGAAGATCGATTCAAGCCACCAGTGCAATCTAAAGTTGTCGGATCGCCCTTATTGTTTAGATCGACCGTGTTAGCAAACTACCGGGAGAGACTTCAAAAAGTGACTTTGCTTAAAGGTTTGACTCATGACTATAAAAACAACTTGCAATAGCTCATCTCATGCAAGGTTGCTTAAAGGGGATGTTATGTTGAAATGGATAATACGACCGATGCAAGTGATAGGGGCAATCCAAAATTCTCCAATTCCCCGTATCGCTTGTATTGGTTGTGTCCTCTTTCTTCTTTACGTTCTTCTCTATCTTCTCCAATTTAAACTTTCCAACAAGAATGAAGTAAGAAACCCACAATGCAGTCATATTTCTGACACGACCAAATTTAATTGGACCATGCAATGAACTTTTGTTTAACTCTCAAGAGGTTCAATACAACTGTATATTTCTCAAGGCATATAAATATTGTTAAGGCAAATAAATATGGTTACAATGACCATCTTCCAGATGAAGATTGGCATAAGTACATACAATTTGTACATAAATAAATCTTCCAACCTATGTTGGTTTTACAATAGATTTCAATCTTAGACTCAAAAATGATTCAACCCTTTCTATCCTTTTTGGAGCCCTCTTTTTTCTGTTGCTTGTGGCCCTTTTTGGAGCTTTCACCTTGACTCATTTTCTTGGTCCCATGCTCCAATGGTGAGTGAAGAGGATGCCCTTTCTTTTTTTCTTTATACTTTTTTTTATCAGGTGGAGGGGGTGGAGGTGAGTCTGGATCATTGGGGCAGATTGCATGTTTCATAATGCCATTTATTGCTCTCTCTCTTATCAAGATGATCCATGCATCTAGATAGTGTGATAAATTTAATTCAGGACTGTAAAACCTTCTTTCCAAGAATCTTACAGCATTTGCAATCACTGTCCAACCACATGATGTTGCGTCTTTCTGCAATGGCACATGAATTTGTATGTATCCAAATTGCTTTTGTTCATTTAATTTAGCAATTCCAAGAAAATTTTGATCAATATGCATCTTGAGAAGCTTTGCAGCATTGCATTGTAAAGTGAAAATCAGAATGGATGGCATGGCTCTTAAATAGAAAACAAAATGTATAGCAACTTACACTTTGCAATTCCCATGTTGTGATTTAAGATAATTGAGGAAAAGAGCTTGATATGCATTGAAGGCAATAATAATAAGACTCCAATGGTCCCTGTCAATGAGTTGCATGTAAATATACTTTCTTTAATGAAACAAATATCTTTCCAAAATGAAGATGAATACTTAATTTTCAATACATGGGTAGATAACACATTCTACCTCTTCTGTAAAATTTTGTAGAAAGGACTTGGCATCTCCATGTTTATGCAAAAAACACTGTGTCACCATAGGATCTATGATAAATACTTTTCTTTGAACCGCTTCCTGACATTGTTGAAGAAGAACCCTACAAATCAAGAAATAAAAATTCAGTCAAGGAACTAGAAAATTAAGCAATACAAGAGCACTTTATGGCCTCTAGATAATACCTGAGTGAAATGTTGACCACACTATCTGATATTTCAACATGAAACTCCCTCAACATTTTGTTATCTTCAGGTCTGATGTCAAGAAACTATTCATTCTGCCATGCCATTGTAACATTAACTATTATCTGCCCATCTCCGTTCTTAAGGAGCTCTTTATTTGCTTTCTGTAACTTTTGAATCTAGTTTAAGATGACACTTTCCTCTGTAAATAACCCCTGCTTTTTCCTCTCCTCCTCACTATTTGCTGCAGTTCTAGTTTCATGATCATGAGTGACCTCAGGGTTGATCTCTTCAATGACAACTATTGTTTTGGGTGCTCAAGCTGGAGGTATATTTAAAATATCGAAGAATTTTTTATCATGGTGATCAATCGGAACCAGAGATTTATCAAATTTATATCTGATTCTTGAAACAATAACATAATCCTTCACCATTAGTGTTACCCTATGAGAATGAGCAGCACATAAATAGGCATCATTCATAAAATCAATAGCAAAGTCCTCTGTAGCTTCTTGCACGCATAGCAGTGCTTGAGTTTGCCACCTCACATTGATAAAGGATGAGGTTTTCATCAAAGAACATAGGTTGGTTATGATCTACTTGACAACTCTCATAAATGGAAGTCTAGGGATCAATAGTCCCATAAACTTTTGAGCTCTTCCAATTTTCCTTAAGGACTTTACATGGTACTTGACCCTTTTCTTTGAAGGCTTCTCTGATACATTGCCTTGACCCTTCTGGGGATTTTGCTCCTGGACATTTTGCTCCTGGGCATTTTGGTCCTGAACCTCAGGGTACAACTTCCTTGTTGTCTTTTTGGTCCTAGCCATATTCTGCACAAAATGAGAGTCTTTAGGCAAGGAAGGGGAAAGGAAAGGCAACTTACTCTCAAAAACTTTGATCAAGGACTCTTTCCACTGTCAGAGACAGGACCGATCCAAGCGATAAGAGTCATCCAAAAATGCCCGAATGTCCCTTATCGCTTGCATCGGTCGTTCTTCTAACCGGGAAGAAATATCAGTAAATACCATTTCCCTTGGAATGCATTATAGCTAATTCTCAACCAAATAAAACGTTACTTCAAAGCTTTCATCAAGGATGTCATTTAAGAAGCATGACCAATCCAAGCGATTAGGAACATTTAGAAATCCCTAGATGTCCCTTATCGCTTGCATCGGTCGTCCTTGAATTCATCATTAAATATCATTCAATACTAGTTCGAATATAGCTTACAATGCATAATACTCAAGCATCACTAAGATAAACATAATTTGCAAGCTATGATCAAGGACTCGATGCCATTTAAGAAACATGACCGATCCAAGTGATTAGGGTTATCCACAAATCGCGGATGTACCCTAATCACTTGGATCAGTCATGTCCATATTACCTAACACAAAGAGCATTCTCTATAGAAAATGTTAAGCAGCTAAAAGACTTGGTGGCCATGGAACCTCGATGCTTGCAAAGTGTTGAGAAAAAAAATGAGAGAAATGAATAGGGAAGCTTAAATAGGTCTCAGAATTGAGTTGACCATTGGTGCCACATGGCATGCCACGATTGGGCCATGTCATATAGCTATTGTGAATTCCAACATTCTTTGCCGCATGGCATCATTTGATTGGGCCACATCATCTATCTGTTGGGATTCCCAACATACCTTTGCCACATGGCACTCAATGATTGGTACACATCATTTGATCGTTACTTCCTCCCTCCTCGCCTATAAATAGCAACTCCCTTCACCGATTCAAATTTTGAACCTTCAGAGAATTTGTCTCAATTTTGTGCGTGTTTTTCTTTCATCCCCGACACGATCGATACAAGCGAATTTACCTGTTTGACCCACGTTGACTCACTTTAGTCACTTGCATCAATTGTGTTCTCCTCTAGGACATACAAGAGAAGCTGCAGCTAAGATGGAGGGAATGAATGAGATCCTAAGTGTCTCTCCATGAGAGAAACTACTTGATTTCATGGTTCAAGAGGGTTTAACTGTAGATTACTTTCCTGATGCAATGACGATATTCAACCCCAAGATTGATTTTGAAACACTCCTAGAGAAATCAAAAAGTTTTCTTAAGGATGAGTGGGAGAACTTCTTGGGGTTCATCAATGGAAAGATTGTTTCTATTTCTCAGAAAACATATGTCCATCCTCACATCTTTGGGAAGGATCCAATAGATAGGGCAAAAATCACAAGAAAATGCAAACGGATATCCCCTTTGCTAGGGAAGCTAGATTCATGCCCAGAGCATGAAAAGGACTATTGCTTGCTCCCTTTAAACATTGCTTTCTTGATATGGCTTGATCACATCTCAGTTGAAAACGAGGAAAGTGTTCATGTTGAAGACGAGCCTTTCTTAGAGCTGACACTTGAGGGAAGCTCAAAATCTATGAAAGGTGTCATGGAGATTGTTGAGGAGATCAATCTCCAAGCAGAAGAAGAGCAGGTCAAAGGATTTGATGTGGCCACTTTTAAAGCAGAGACTACAATAAGGGAGCCAAGTGAAGAAGTTCAAGTGTCTGAGAAGTCCCTACTTCTCCCAAATCTACCTTTTTACTTTATCTCTGAAAAGGAGTTTATCCCTCTATTTTACATTCAGGAACTTTTCAATCTTAGGGAGGACTACTGCCTTGCAGCTATAGCTGAGTCAGAAGAAGTTGCAAGGAGATTCATCAATAAGCTAGGAGAAAGAAAACAAGAATTTTTGCATCTTGATTTGGATTTGTCAAATGAAGAATTCAAAGATTCATCACAAGCTCTTTCAAAATGCTTTGAGAAAGCTATCTCAGAGAATCCAAAACTTGTTGATGAAGAATTTGATGAGCATCAGAAGCAACTTGGAATATACTCGTTTGGGTGTGGCTACTCATTCTTGGATGTTGTTGAGGACAAAGGAACAATATGTATTGACTCAAAAGAGCTCATTGAGGAGGAAGATGAGGTCAAGGTATGTTGTTTAATATATTCTCATGAATTTTAGGGTTATGAAATGAGATGCGACCGATGCAATAGCTTGTATCGGTTTTGTCCAAGATCTCCATTTATAAAGTGAGAAATCGACCACGACCGATGCAAGCGATAAGGCCCATCGGATA
Source organism: Ceratopteris richardii (assembly GCA_020310875.1). Classification (NCBI taxonomy): domain Eukaryota; kingdom Viridiplantae; phylum Streptophyta; class Polypodiopsida; order Polypodiales; family Pteridaceae; genus Ceratopteris; species Ceratopteris richardii. The sequence goes on along the minus strand of MU262532.1, from coordinate 51,887 downwards.
TTTTCCGTTGGGCCTTATCGCTTGCATCGGTAGTGTTTGGACCTGAAGAGGAAGATGAGGTCAAGGTATGTAGTTAAATATATTGTAATGAGTTTTAAGCTTAGGAAATGAGATGCGATCGATGCAACATCTTTAGTATGTATCGGTTTTCTCCAAGATCTCCATTTAAAGTGTGAGAAATCGATCAGGACCGATGCAAGTGATAAGGCCCATGGTATATTTTCCGATGTGCCTTATCGCTTGCATGGGTCGTGTTTGGACTTGAGGAAGATGACGTCAAGGTATATAGTTAAATATATTCTCACGAATTTTAGGCTTAGGAAATGAGATGAGACCGATGCAACATCTTTAGCTTGTATCGGTTTTGTCCAAGATCTCCATTTGAAGTGTGAGAAATCAATCACCACCGATGCAAGCGATAAGGCCCATCGGATATTTTCCGTTGGGCCTTATCGCTTGTATCGATCGTGTCTAGGAGTTGCATGCAACATTGATAATAGACATCTGGCTTTGTAAGAATTCACCTTCTTCAGCAAATATAACATGTTTCTAGGTAGTTTGCAAAGAGATATTGATAACGACCGATGCAAGCGATAACGACCATCTAAATTTCTCTAAAGACCCTAATCGCTTGCATCAGTGAGGTCTCTTGCTTTTTTTCTAATTGTTTCAAGTTACTTTTCATGAGTCCTTAAGTGTGCTTGCACTTCATCTGACCTTGTTTTTCATTTTTACCACAGTTAGCTATATTGGATGAAGACAACTACCTTGGCAGGGGCAAGGGAACAAGAAAAACCATAAAAGAGAAAGGAAAAGCAAAGGTGGATATTCAGTCAATTATCCACTATCTTCCAAACTTGAACCTAGACACTTTTTTGTGTTATTCACAAGCACTATAGTGAGCAGCCAGATTTTGCATTGTTCTCCTTGAGGACTCTATCAAAATACATGGGTTTTACTCCAATACCCTTTAATGCTTTCAGAGTTTTGCTGCTTGAAAGAGAAGCTGCATTCAAAATTTTTGTATATGCCCCAAGACTCAATGCTTCAAGGGCAAGGTACTTTCTTTGTTATTCAAGCTATGCAATGGCTGCAGGGGTGTCAAATTTAAAAAGCATTGTTGGATACAAGAGAAAAGAGTTCCTCAGATATAGAGGTGATTTTCGAGAGCCAAGCTCTTTAAAGAAACTCAAGGAATGACTCCATTTTTTCAAATTCTATTACTCATCAAATCTACATATACAAAAATTGCCCAATGTGATATAAGACATTGCAATTTTTTTTGGTGTAACTGATCCATGTCCTAATATTAATTGTTATTGATCCATGATCTATTCTCTGGTCAAAGTCATCTGATGGTTATAGACATATTTCTTTTCAAAGCTTAATACATCATGAAATGTACATATATGACTTTGAAAAGAAATAAAAGACATTGCAAATATTAAAGCTCTATTTGAAATGTAGTCTTTTTCATTTTGTGATATTGATACATGATGATTTTGTCTGATGATAGTCATATTCTTCTGATTATATTTGGCATGAGGTACTTTGTAATTGTCTTCTAAAGGACCAATCAAAAAGCTCTCTGAAGGCATTGCTCTTCGTTACTCCTCCTCCTTTCCTTGTGCACCTAAAGAAGCTTGTTCTTGCTTGATAATGAGATTTTTCCATGCCTTGGGTGTTCCATATGGCAAGTGGTTCTTTTTCTGCAAAGAATGCACCATGCACAAGAAGAATATGCTAGAAGAGCAGAAGAATCTCATCAGATCTTTATTTCAATAAGAAATAAATAAATTAAATAAAATATCTTTGGAACTCACCAAGTAGTATGTTATGTCTTTGGCACCCCATGCCTCTATGATGGTTTCTATAAGCTCTGTGGTCGCCTTTCTGAAATCTGTCACATAACTCTTTGATGTTACCTGCTGCCTCATGATCCTAAAAAAATTATCTGGTTTGAACCACACCTCCATTCTCTTTTTTGCTATTTCTAGTTTGCTTTTTACATTAGTCGTAACCTCACAAAATTTTTTCCAACAATTCCACATGGCATTTAGTTGCTTGTCATCAGGATTGTTGAAGAATCTCCTTGCTTTTGCACCTCCCATTGAGACATCCTGTAGTACATCACCTGTATTTTGTGAAAGCTTTGGATCTTTTCTTAGATGAACATCACCACCATGAAATCCCATTTCTTAAAGAAGACATTCACATTTTTTAATGCACTCATCTACAAGAGTTGGAGGCTTGATAGAATATGCATGATCCAAGTGAAGATGGACCAACCTGTCAATGATTCTTAACTTTGCATGTTGTGTGCATATGTGTACATTTGTCAATGCTATTGGAAGTATGGGATCCCAAATCATTGAAGAAGATGAGTAGTTATGAAGAATAACATTTCGTCTGGAAGGAGCCTCTTCAGCCTCAGCTCTAGCAATCCATCCATTTGTGCCTGGGCTTTGCATGCAGTACAAGCAAGGGTACTTAGAATTTGCTCCCCCACTTATACCAAACATGCATTTGAGCGTCTTTAGGTCTCCACTCAAATGCCACTCAACTTGAAAGTTCTCGTAGTCTTTGACATTCAACAATTCTCCTGCATGATGCCTTTGGATAACATTTGGAATGTTTGTCTGTGAGAATAACCATTTAAGTGTTTTATGGCTCTCAGATGGAACTTGAGCACAGCCAACGTCCCACCATAACTCCATTTCTGATTGTACTTTGAGAGACGGAGTATCCAATTTCCCAAGGCTATAGTCCAAAGCTTTGTTCATCAGTGAAATACCATTCTCTCCATCTTTTGATGTTTTTTAAGCTCAGCTTCATCAAGTTTGATTACAAATTTCAACAGACCAGAACATTCATGTTCTTTTATATTATAGAACGAAACCATGTATGTTTGAAGTTTTATAATATCTATCCATACGTTGTTAAATGCATTGTAAGTGAAATGTAACTTTTGTTTTCCTACTTCGTAAGGCATGTTACTGTGAATATGTTTATATTCACCAAATACTGATGTGATCTTTTTATTCAAGCAGAGTCGAAACTTTCCTACATGATGGGGTTTAGGCAATCCAAAACTTTTAACTTTGTTAAATTTCAAAAAATCACACCAAACTTTTGAGATTGCTCTATAACCTTTCCTACTCACTCCGAAGCTATCACAAATCTTGTAAATTTGAGATGGTTCTAGTAACAGATTCATTTCTATCATGAGTTTTTGGAGAACAAAGCGTTTCAAGCATGTATTTTCATTCAATTTCAATAGTCTTAAAACATCATTTTGACTCATAATCTCATTACAGAAATGTACGTGCTCAAAACTACTCAACATATTGAAACCTAGCACATTTGTCACATGATCTCTTACAATTTTCATTCTTTTCTTTTTCTGGCCAGATTTTTCAGTCAAATCTAAAAAAGGTTTTACTTGTTTTGACCGCATTCTCAAACCTATAGGGGTTTCTTTTATTTTTTTAAAAGACTCAAACTGAGAAGATAAAGTAGACAATTTGCTTTCTAGCTCCCACATATGTAAATCCTTCTGATGTAGTGTGCTTTGTAGATAGTTTATGTATTGTACATAATTCCTTGAAATATCCTAGAGCCTTGAACAATAGCCTCATAAACCATCCTCACCATCTCCTACAAATCTAATCAAATCATGAAGATTATGAAAAGGGGGATACCTTCCAGTTTATGGATCAATTGGATAAACAGATCCATCTGTCCATATGTCGATATGTTTCTTGCCTTCCTTTCGCAATCCATCCACTTCAGGAGGATGAAGAGCCCTTCGAAATACTTTTGTTGTCGTCGCATACTCTTGACTAACTGCAATGTTGATATGGAACTTTTCACAATGATTGTGATTGTTTGAAAGCTCAGCGAGAGTATTTGGGTTGAGGTTCTCCATGGTCTGCTATGAAAAGTGATTGACAAGTGTCTTAAATGACGTGAAAGAGAGACAAAGGCCTGCTATGAAAAGTAGAGTAAAAAAACATAAAACGTCATCAACACACATTATATAGGTCCGTGAACAAGAGAAAAAATCAAATTTTGATCAGCGCCCAATGAGCACAAACCTCAAGGCGTAAGATATCACACAAACTTTTCATGATTATCACATGAGTTTCTCTCTCTTCAAAATTTACATAAGATACATTTTAACTGAACTTACAAGGAATTTCTTAAAGGATTTGACAACTTTAATCTAGATTAAGCACAACTAATTGAAATCCTTACACGGCCCTTTTTGGGCCGTTTTTTCCCTAATGATTACACCCAAAATTGTTTATTGCCCTATAAATCTTCCTTTAGGTACTCCACTTATCCATGATAGACAACTAATATCTTATTTTAAACCTCTAATAGTCTACTTTTATTTAAAGATAAAATCTTTTCATGATTGTATCTCCTACCTATTCTTGTTTGGATCTCCTACCTATCTATGATACATTCAGCTTCTAAAGGTGTGTTTGTGAAAGGGTGCAAACTAGAGTGGTTTAGTTGTGAGGGCCCATGAATTTTGTGCTCCAAACACCACTATTAGTTTACACATTGTTTTTGAACCCTCATGTAATTTTCCACATTTTTTCATCTAATATGTGGAGAAATAGTACGTTGTAACTTTTTAGGTAGAGAACTTTAAGTGTTCAAACCTAATATTAGTACCTACTATTCATCCTTTTCACATGACATGAATTAGTATCTCTGGAAGGATTAATCTATTCATGAGATCTATCGAGTACAATCTTACTTCAAAAGATTTGTGGCTCGTTTTATTCATTTTCCATGACATGAACGAGTATCTATTGCCTACTGCAATGGTGAGATTTTCCAATTTTACAAAGATCCAATCATACAAATGGAGAAAGATTCAACATCACATATATCGAAAAGACACTTAGGGGGTTTGACTGTCTGAGAGAGAGGCAGAGAGAAACATAGCGGGTCTCATCGTCAAAGAGAGACATAGCAGGTTAGATGAATCTATGAATTCATTAGCAAAATTAGTAGTTCTATCATCGATTATCTCAATGGGGAGGCCAAATCTTGTATATGTGCTCAAATAAAACTTTGAAAATGGTTGAGCATTAGTTTTTATGGTAGTGAATGCCTCTAGCCATTTGGTGAGATAATCTCTTGCTATTATGATTTCAACATGAGATCCTTTGGTAGGTGGGCTAATTGAACCAATAAAGTCTATCCCCATTTAGCAATTACACATCCTACCATCATAGATCATAAAGATATCTGATCCCAATTGAACTGGTACTTATATCTTTCGAAATTACCAAGCTACTATAATCACAAGGTCTCAACCTTTCAAGAACGGTAGAAGAGAGAAAAACTTGCACAAGATAGAGAAAATATGATAGAATAGAATAGACAACATGTGATACAAAAGGAGAGAGAATTTTGTATTATACATGTGAATCGGATACAATAGCTTACGTAAAATATCTTAATGGCAAATCCTCAACCTCCTACCCAACCTTTGGCAATCTCAACCTCATTCACACTCACACTCTCAATCACTCTCACTCAAAATCTCATTCTCAATTACAATTACAAGTAAAATATCTGATTTGTAGCCTCCTCTTGCAGGATGCAGTGGTCTCTCAAAATAGAGTTGATTGTCACTGATGAAGGAAGTGCATGATCCACCAAATCTATAGAGTTGATGTCTTTGAGTGGTGCATGTAGAACTTTAATAAAAAGCATGAGCTTTAGTGGTATCTTTCTTTCTTTAGTGACATGTGTCAAAAGTAGAAGAAAAAGCAACAAAAGTAGAGACTCATTCTTAATGTTTGATTTCAAAAATGATATTGAGTGCTACATTATTATCAATTTCTTCTTTGATTTTGGTTGAGTAACTCTCTTGATATATGTATGGTCTCTATTTAAATGGTCAAGCATCTAGTGCTGTTGGTATTGCATGTGCATAGATTTATAAGTAGACCCACCCCTTTGAATTTCATATAAGTCAAAGTGAAGATAACCTAGTACTCTCATAAGAGGTTGATGAGATCTTCTTCCTTGGATACATGGTGTTTGATATGTTAAAGCATCTTTTTTTTTCATTTTCTTTTAACATGATGACCACTTTATTTGTGTCTTATTTATTGTCATAAATTTCTCCCATCTTTCTTCCACATTTAGGTATTATAGAAATGATTTTACATTCCCTGATTTGATATTTCTTGAAATTTCTTTAGAACTTTGAATCCTACTATTTACATCCACTTAATGGTAGAAGAACTAGCTCATTCAATTGTCGTTTTATGTCATAGACCCTGATTCACTCATCCATGTTGGAAGAATCACTTAGGACCTCCATGACATTCTACTAATCTACTTCATTATCATAGGTCCCATCCATATAGAGACTAGGGTAGCCACTAATGGTTGATCCTCCATTGCCTAGTCAGTGGGATATCACTTCACAAGGTAGTATCATACTACATATGGGGACTAGGTCCATGAGATCCACAAAGTCCATTCACATAAATCCAACTTATAGTGATCTCCATCACAATGATGAATCAAAGTTTTCTCAGTTGTAGCTACTTCAATGGCTCCCAAAATATGTGGCCAATCGAAAGGATCAAAGTCATTCTCTCTTAGATTGAAGGGGGATATATATTTCAAGCCCTCAATTAATCATTCAGAAGGTTAACTTGGTGTTGTGTTTCCTACTTGACATAACCAAAGACTTGTATATTTTGTGTATCCAGGATGACTAACTCAAAAATATAGTCTTTACAGAGCTTTTTCCTTGTCATTGTGTATTACATGCCATTTGAAAGGTGGCACATCTTTGTATGATTATTTTGTAGGTTGATCTTGATAGTTGTGTTATTATGTTATTATGTTCTACACACCAAAGCCCTTCAGTACTATCCATTTTTACTACAGAAGGTAACTTCCCTCATTTATAACTATAAAAGTGCCTTTGCCTGGACCTACAAAGGCCTATCAGGCATTCCAAAAGAGTTTGGACCAAGGAAAAAAAATAAGATCACATCCTTAACTTGAAAGTATATAAATATGGGCTAAATTCTATAAGTAGACCATCTTATTAATATATAACCGTTGGCGAATGTTTTATGAAAACTTCCATTTGAACTATAGAAATTTAGGCGAATCTTTGTAATATCAAAAATAGTAAATAATGTAACAACAAAAGTTTGTAGTAAATTTAGATGTCATTCTACAATCCTCAAAACGTTTCTCAAAACTCCTAGCTTGCACTACAAGGAATACGGGCGTGTAGCGACGGTTAACGCGACAGAATTTCGTCGCTGTAAAATTGCAACTTGCGTCGGAAATACCGTCGAGCGCGGACCGTCGATTATACGACGCAAAAAACGACGGTATTTGCGATGGTATATGTCTAACGTCGCATAAACGACGCTTGTTAATGGCGTCGCTTAAGCGACACTCTTTAGCGTCGCTTATGCGACGCTAAAAAGCGTCGCTTATGCGACGGTTTATAAGCGACGGTCTATTGCATCGCTTATACGACGACGCGTTGCATCGCTTATGCGACGATCTGTTGACGGACAAAAATTAAAACGTTGGAGGCTCTGCAATCGGCATTTTCACGCATCCGATCGAAGAGCTCTCCAACGTTCGCAATTGCGCTGCGCTTACGAACTGAAGCAAGTATATGCAGAATTGTTGTTTTGCTTAAGCTCTCTGTTATTGTCTCCCTCTGTCTTTGTTTCTCTCTTTCTACATCTTTGTCTCTTTGAATTTTCTCTCTCTCTCTCTAGATCTCTCTCTAGATCTCACTCTCTCTCTCTAGATATCTCTCTCTCTCTAGATCTCTTTCTCTCTCTCTCTCTCTCTAGATCTCCCTCTCTCTCTCTCTCTCTCTCTCTCTCTCTCTCTCTCTCCTCTCTTTCTCTTCTCTCTTTTTATTGCAGGTTATTCAAGAAGCTAACCAAGCAAAAACTATGGATCACAATTGTAAGTACAATTTCTATTATTTGTAGATCATTTGAATTGTGTTATTTTCATTACATACCATACTCACACTTATTGATATGCACTCATACACTTATACATGACGAAGAAGCACACACACATGCATATACCTACATATACACATATACATGCACATACACACACATACACATAGAGTTATACATATACACACACATACACAAGAACATGCACATATTGATACATACATATACACTTATACATGCACATGCATATACATACATATATGCACACATACACATGCACATATACACATATACATGCACATACACACACATACACATAGAGTTATACATATACATGCATATACATATACACACATACACATGCACATGCACATACTCATACACACATATGCACTTATACATGCACATGCACATACATACATATACACACACATACACATGCACATACATACATATACACACACATACACATGCACATACATACATATACACACACATATATACACTTAGGTACACACATATGAATGAATTATATAATTAAAGTATTAAAACACATGCTTAATATAAACAATAATAAAAATCAATAGAACAAAACTCTTCATTACTTAATACCATACACACAATTCAAAACATGACTGAAATGAAAAATATATAGATAAATATATGTATATATCAATGTAAATACATAATCCAATGTCATAATCAACGTCTAAAATCCTAATCATCGTCATCATGATCATCATCATCATCAGCAATATCATGATCAGATGGATCTTCCTCATCCTCATCCTCATGATCACCCTGTGACGATCGAGATCGTCCCTCCTGTGTCTGTCTCTCCACCTCATCCATATTTGTCTCCCCATAATACTCCTGTATTACATATAACAAACATAAATCAATAAAATAATTAAAACATTCATAACAACAAAATAATTATATAAAATTTAAAAATACTCACAAAGGCATCAGGATGATCTTGTATATACTCGCTCAAACGCCGATATCCAAAATGTGTAGCATACTCGATCTCCTGTTTCGTAGGATATCGGCCATAATCCTTTCGCTGCAATGAAACAAATAAAAAACATTAGTTGCTTGCATTTCAACTAAAATAAAAAATATACTCACAATAACACATATACTTACAAACGTAGCTACAAAACCATTATGGCCCATTTGGCCTAAGTGCGATGTGTGGCCCGACTCCACTCTCTTCCTTGCAGCAGCCTGTTTATTCAAGGAAAAAAATACATAAATTAAATTAAAAAATTACTAAAATATCTAAAAATTATAAATATAAACTATTAATTTGTGTACCTTCTGCTGAGGAAATGACTCCTGAAGACGTAGCTGTCTACGAAAAAACTGTCACGACTCAGGTGGTATGTTAGCTCGCCTCTTATTTTTTTCGACCATACAATATCTCCTGTTAATTTAATCTCAAACAGAAAAAAAAGTCAGAATACATACACATTTATACACACATATACACATACACATACACATACACATACCCACATACACATATACATGCAAACATATACGCATGCATATATGTATATATATACACATATACATACATATAACATAAACACACATATACATATCCACATATATACGTACACACACATGCATGCATATACACATTCATACAAAATACATGCATTTATCCCACAATACAATATCTCCTGTTAATTTAATCTCAAACAGAAAAAAAAGTCAGAATACATACACATTTATACACACATATACACATACACATACACATACACATACCCACATACACATATACATGCAAACATATACGCATGCATATATGTATATATATACACATATACATACATATAACATAAACACACATATACATATCCACATATATACGTACACACACATGCATGCATATACACATTCATACAAAATACATGCATTTATCCCACAATAATATGTGTTGTGTATATGTGAATATGTGTGTATGTATAAATGTGTATATGTGAATATGTGTGTATGTGTAAATATGTATATGTGAATTTTTTATTTATGTAGATAATCAAATTATTAATATCAAATACCATTATTTGTAGATTCTGATCAATCAGATGGAACTCCACCACCGTCTCCTCATCGTGCAACGACTTTATACTGTAAGTATATGAAATATTTAATTTTAACTATATTTGATGGATACATAACTTATATATTTTTTTTATGTTTCTTATGATGTGCAGATTCTGATCAATCAGAGGGTACTCCACCACCTCCTACCCATGCAACGACTTCATATGTGTCCTCCGATAGGAATTATGATGAATTTTACTATCAAGAGCATATTATATGTTGGTGTAACTCTTGTTATGGCACGTATCGAAGACCACGATTGGAATGTATTGAACATGAGGCAGAGTATGGTACTTTTGAGCATGCACCATCACCTAGTCAACGTTGTGGTCGTGATACGATAACAAGCTTGAAGATTTGGAACATAACATTCAACTCAAAAACTTGGTAGCATGAATGTAGATTGGTGATCTCTATCCCTCATTAACTTCTTCACCATGTTTTGATAACTTGCATAATTTGCTTGAAATAATAAATTATCGATGATATAGGTCATTTGGTACTTGCTCATATCATTCTCATGCATGGCTGTAAAGATTTGACAAACATTGTGTGCAATTTTTGTGTTAAAACGATCGTGTATGGGATATGAAAGGGTGTTCATCTTCTAATCAGGTTTTATAAACAGATGTTTCCATCATTTCATTGACTATCTCTATATATAATATGCAATGGCTGTGGTGTGGTAAAAATATGTGCAGATGTGAGCATGTTGGCTCCACGTAATTTTTCTGTAGTGCGAAGATGAAGTATCTAATATTATATATATAAAGTATATGGACATTATTTATGTTTTATTTTGGACACATAAAGCAAACAGATAGCGTGGATGCAGAACTGGGAGGAATGATTCCATAGATGGAAGGAAGAAGGCAGCATGCCAAAAATAAAGGAGGATTCTCTAGATGCGATCACTTTTTAGTGTGATGCAAATAGTAGGAGAGTACTGGCTCGTGAAAGGGAAAGATATTCTTGTTGCTAAAAGGTACTGTGAACGGGGATATACATCGCTGACTACTTCATGATACATTAGAGAGTTTGAGTGGGCAGAAAAGAAAAAAAAAAGAGGAACGCACCATCAAGAACGAAAGAGACTTTCCATTCTGAAAGGCGGCTACACAGGGCGTATGCAGGGGACAATATAGTCTGATCTCGGAGAATAGAGAACTCTCTGACATAGGGAGATGTCGAGAGAACTATTCTGAGAAAAGAACAGGTGGGCATCCATAGAGATTTGCTGGCAGTTGTTGCTCATCGGAGGAGGAATCAGGGCTGAAGAGCTTCGGGGGATTACGAATGAAGAGAGAAGGGTTGATCAGAAAAGAGGTTTTTTTTTAGAAGAGGCAACTGGGTTCTGAGGGCTCTCTCGGAGATTTTGGAGAATGTTTTTCTCTCGAATTTTGTTTGGGCATGACATATTCTTAGAGAAGAAGTTAGAAGTGAGGACGTTGCGCACACATCCAAACTGGCAAGAACGCTTTTGATAGAGAAAGTGATGGAGAAAATCTTCTCGATTGCTGCGCTTGTACATGACAGATTGTATTCAGATTACTGTGACCTTGATGGATTGGAGTAATTAGCAGACAAATTGCTGGAGGATTGTTCATGAAGATTCAGAACACGCAAACAGAATTTATGAAGTTTGTTTAGTTGCCATTGTGTTCGAACACGAGCCATCGAGGGATAGAAGAAGGCTTTGGTCTTGCGATTGAATTTGTGAGTGTGTTTCTTCTGACAAGTTTACTTCAGCAACTTCGACTTTGAACGTGCGCATATTTAGCTTACTGTCAGTTTGAGTTTTATTACATATGTTTGGGAGTTGTGTTGCTTTATCACAAAGAGGGAAGGCATCAAAGCAAAACTGCGCTACAGAAATGATTATGAGACTTTAAGTGTATATCGCTCATATGTGAGAAGGATTGATTAACGTTTTTGATGATGTCAAGTTCAGATCTTGGAGTGAGAATCTGCATCTAATGTCTTAGTCTTTTTTCCCTACTGTCAAAGCTTCGTTTCTTTTGTAAATCAGTGCCGATGTTATTTACGCATTACAGTATAATACTTAAATAATCTCTGAAGTAGATAAGCTGTATTTGTTTCTTTGTTAATGTATGATCGAATGCAGTTCTCTTTCGTTGTTCTGCATATGGGCAAGAATGAAATCTTCATGAATTTCGATGATTATGATTATGGAAGCTACCCTCGTATAGTGTTGAAGAGCATTTAATAAATTAGGATCAGTATCCTCAACTGTAGTCAATGAGATGATGTTCAAGAAAACGAATTGTTGCACGCTAATGTTGGAATCTATGAGTTCTTCGAATCATTGCTTATCTTCTTAGCTTCACTATCTCAATGTTTTGTATTTTGACTTAATTATGTTGCGTTCGAATAAAAGTTGCACTATTTCCTCATCTTTTTCAATAAGACATAGGAAGGGGAGCTTGTTAGGTAATTAAAAACATTTCAGAGGATCTTTCTAATGACTTAGGTTCGATTGTGTTGTGTCGATTTTTCTCAGTATCATGTTGCCTTTTCTGAGTTTACTACATTACGCACTTACAAAACTATTCTATACTAGGAGATAATTTTTTATAAGCATCAAATTAGGATAGCTATTCAGAACACACGATTCTGTGAAGCCTCAGACTCTCTTTTCGTCTGATCTCGACTAATTTATTGACTGTCTGTTATGTGTAAATATTCGTTTCAATACAAGATATGCAGTGTAGCATTGAACTGAATTTGATTTAGATCTGTGTTTCATACGAACAACATTTGTTTCCTTTTGAGCAATCAAGTTTAGTATCGAAGGACTGTACATGAGCGCATCAAAAGAAGTCTTCCGTTGTGTTATATATCATAAGCCTCCGTTTCCTTTTCATTTCATGCATATAAAATAAGTATAGTTCAATTTGCACGGATGTTTGATTTCTGTGCAACGTATGCCCACGGAACTGTGTAAATCACTACTATGCAAAACTACATGGATTCTCGTTTAGTGTTATGCACTTAGATGATAGAATACATGTCATAACTTACTCGCTTTCTAAGTTTTATTTAGTATGAACGCTAACTGTGAGTGAAGACTTTTGAATGAAAAACTGGGAAAAGTAAAGTTTTCATGTTCCTTACGTTATTTAATTTCTTTATTTTGGAACTAATCTACTTTGTTCAAAACATGGAAAACACAACTTGAATTTCATTCCATGCATGTAACGAAGGGATAAGTATATTTGTGTGGTTAGAGTCTTATGCTTGTTTCCTAGGACTTGTTCAACAAACCCTTTAAGGGTTCATATGGAACTTTGAGACACCCTATTCTCGTCCCTCCTTTGGCGAACCCGACGACATACCTGGTGAACCCGACGTGAAAGGAGGAGAGTGTAGAGATCCTGATCCTAGTTTAAAGAGTGGTGCAGTTGAGTGAGCTCATTGTGCTTGACCATTTATGGGCGACGCAACGATGGATGTTATAACCCAACTTCTGCGCTTTCAGCACGACGAGAAAAGACGAAGTGCCATTCAGGCATTTCATGAGCGAGTAGTCAGAAGAAGTGGATATTTCAGTGGTAAAAATGTTACTCCTTTTTGCAAGGAATATGAATTGGAGGCACGATACCTTGGTACGGGTCTAACACCATTAAGTGATCAAGAATTAATTGACAATTTTGTATACGTTTCAGAATTACATTTGCGTGACCGACTAGTTGTGGATGCACCTCGACTAGTTATAGAAGGGCAAATAAGATGGTCACAATACAAGATGATACTCATAAGGATGTTTGCACTGGATGATGAAGATAAAGTGACTAGATCCACATTTCTAAAGTGGATACATAAACCAAAAGATCAATCTGTTCTAGATATAAAAAGGGAGTTTGATCAGCAATTTGCAGATTTATCTGATTATGATAAGAGGGCTATGGATCAAGAAAAGGTATCCTTGTTTCTCCGGGCTATAGATTCGAAAGCCCGAGAAGAAATTTTCCCACAATTACAACAGATAGGAACTGAGTCTGGTCTTACCGAAGACTGGGGTAATGTAGATGAAGCTGTTAGGGGATATGTAGAAAAGCAAAGAACTTTGTCTAAGTTCATGCAAAGCTGGCATGATGATTTGCAAGAAGAACAAACTCAGGCTGTTCAGCAACCTGTACAGAACCCTCAGGTAAACCTACCAATACCAAAGGATGTTGTGCCCACTAATACAATGGAAGATATGTTCAAAAAGTTTAGTGACCTTACGATTCAAAGTATGAAACAGATGATTGAATCTCAATCTTTACAAGCACCGGCACCTAAAAATCCAAAAGCTCCAGAAATTAAAAGATGTATTTGGTGTGACTCTTTGGAGCATAACAGATACTCATGTGAGAGCTTCAAAGAAGCATTAGCAAAGAACTTGGTATTCGTTAAGGAAAAGATGATATATGACTCTAAGACTGGAGAAAAAGTAAACATTAATTTTGGTCGGGGAGGAATGAGAATATTCTTCCCTGGCACATGTGAAAACGTTGCTTCAACATCGCATACGTATACATGTCAGGTAGTTGACGAAAATAATGATTTAGAACCGTGGTCTAAAGTAATAAAGTCCTTAGACCGCGCGAAGATGCATCATGAAATTTTAAAGACAGCTAGTAATGAAATCCGAGGGGTAAGTGGATGGGATGATCCTGTAGATACTCTCTCGGTTGTTATATACCTATGCTCTTCGGTAGAGCATGAAGCAGTAGTGGAAGAGAAACGAAGAAGAACCAATGAGGGTGAAGGAGAGAAAAGAAGAACTTGGCATCAAGTAGAAGCTTTACAAGATCAAAATCAACCAATACAAATAAATCAACCCACTCAAGAAATTCCACTATTCCAAATACCAATAATCCAACCAAATCAAATTCTGACCCAAGTTCAAAACCCTACTTCTACTGAGGTGCTAATTTCTACTGAAGTGAATAATCCTTCCTAGGATCAAGAGATGGAACCCACAAGAAGAAAACAAGAAAATATTGAACTAAATGGCTACATTGATGAAGCTCGATTCAAATATTTTTCGACAAATAGAGATTTAATTGACTCAAATGAATGTGTCCAGATATTTACACATGAAGTATTTAAGCAAGAATCGATGACCGAGGAGATGTATGAAGAATGTGATCTAAGTGTATCCTCTGAAGAGAATGAGAAAGAAGCGATGGAGATGGATTCAGAATCCTATGATAGCATTTTAAATAAAGAAATTGAAGATTATGATTTTCTTGATTATGAAGATATGGATTCCCTTCATGTTGAAGGAGAGATGGTTTTGGACCATAGCGATGATGAAAAATTCTTGGAAAGATTAGAAAGAGAAGCAGATTCAATAATTGCTGACGTTGAAATAGAAAGAAATCATGATAGACTGCATGACAAAAATATATTGTTGTGCGAGGATGATGAAGACTTCTACCTAATGAGAGAATCTAATGAATCAATTCAAAATTGTGATTCTAATGAAGACATGGGTCTAATGCAAGATGATGCAAATAAGGAGATTTTCCCAAATGACTTGAAGTATGAAATGAATAAAAATCTATACTTGAAAGATTTTTTTAATAATGATCTAAACACTTCAGAATTTAAAAATTTGTATACATGTGCTCTTCATTTATCATGTGTCTTTTCATATGATGCATATGAGAGGATCATGAACAAAGGTGACTATGCTCAAATCATTGAATCATGGATTTTCAAGTTTTTCAAAAGCTATGACTACTATTTAAACCATCAAGGAATAGACAAGCAAATGAAGTGGCTTGTACACATATCTAACTTATTTAAGAATGCTACCATGATTGATGCAGTTCAGAGATGGCTTCTTTTAAAGCACAGCTTCTTTGGTGAGTATGTATCAGAGAAGGTAAGATTGAAGGAAGAATCTTTTCAATAAAATTCCATAATACTTAAAGAAATGTTTTTGTAAATAGGAATGTATATATCTTATGTTTTTGCTTTGATTTGAAGAAAGACACAGGAATCAAATCAATAAATTGAAGATAGCGACTCATAATGAAACAAGAAGAGGAGATTGGAGGCGACAAGCTCAAGTAGGCTTCTGACTTCATACTGGTGAGATGTTATTACTTCAGTTTTTTGTTTTCTCTTGTATATGTGTATATAAAAAGACTGCAAGATTAAGCATATAATGCATATAGAAACACATAAAGAAGAAAATTAAGTAGACCAAAGATCTCGTACCACTAATAAGATTACATATGATGTATAAGGACTGAGATTATATGAGGAAGATTAGAAGATGGACTAGAACTTTCGAGAACAAGACCGAGGAAGGTGAAGGGAAGACCTAGACTAAGTATTTGTATATACTAGTGTTTATGAGCACTTGATGAGTGAGACACTTCGACTTCTACTCTTGATCTCTCATCTGACCTAATCTTCAGACAGATTATATCTTGAGAAAAGAATTCTTATACCAGCCAGCTATCTATATGTATGTGTATGTGTTGTTGGGTGCTGCGATGAGCTAGTAGGCGGGTGGAACTACCCTGGTCGGGTGATCAGGGCCACGAGCTGACGCTAGTTGTGTCGTATGGCCTGACCTACATGTTGTTACGCGCTCATACGGGTTGATAGGCGAGTGGAGTCACTCTGACCGGGTGGTTAGAGCCACGAGCTGACGTTGATTTCGTATGAGGCTGACATTGTGCATCGTGCGCTATGTCGGGTCGGTAGATGGGTGGGCTAAACCTGGCCGGGTGGTCAGGTCCACGAGTCGCATCCGATTTCGACATAGGCCGAAAAGTGTGGAAAAATAAATAAATAAATAAAAAATAAAAGCAAAGATATAAAGGTTGAGCTGGGATAAAGAATTAAAATAAAGAAAAACAGAATAAAAATATGAGAAAAATAAGAAAAGGGTCTGAAGGGGCTTCAGATGATAGAAGATCAATAGGGAAGGCAGAAGCGAGTTTCATAAATTGAGTTAGTGAAGACTGGTATATGCAAATGCTTCGGATAGGCTACTAGATCTGACCGGGTCGAGTTAACGAGAGAGCTAAGAAGTTTTCGAATTACTCATATGATTTCTAGTCTGAGTGCATTAATGTATTCTGATGTGTTGTATGGGATGCTTTTGTCTACCTTCTTTTCTTGATTTATGCCAAGTTTAATACGTATTCAGATTTCATGTATCCAGTTGAAATTTCTTTAAATCCTGTTTATATACCATGACCACTTGATCCTCGCTTGTATTTAATGTTGTGTATGCAGGTTGGTGGTGCATCCGGAGGATGCACAGGTTCAGAGGGGGTGGATGTGGTCGTGATACGATAACAAGCTTGAAGATTTGGAACATAACATTCAACTCAAAAACTTGGTAGCATGAATGCAGATTGGTGATCTCTATCCCTCATTAACTTCTTCACCATGTTTTGATAACTTGCATAATTTGCTTGAAATAATAAATTATCGATGATATAGGTCATTTGGTACTTGCTCATATCATTCTCATGCATGGCTCTAAAGATTTGACAAACATTGTGTGCAATTTTTGTGTTAAAACGATCGTGTATGGGATATGAAAGGGTGTTCATCTTCTAATCAGGTTTTATAAACAGATGTTTCCATCATTTCATTGACTATCTCTATATATAATATGCAATGGCTGTGGTGTGGTAAAAATATGTGCAGATGTGAGCATGTTGGCTCCACGTAATTTCTCTGTAGTGCGAAGATGAAGTATCTAATATTATATATATAAAGTATATGGACAGTATTTATGTTTTATTTTGGACACATAAAGCAAACAGATAGCGTGGATGCAGAACTGGGAGGAATGATTCCATAGATGGAAGGAAGAAGGCAGCATGCCAAAAATAAAGGAGGATTCTCTAGATGCGATCAGTTTTTAGTGTGATGCAAATAGTAGGAGAGTACTGGCTCGTGAAAGGGAAAGATATTCTTGTTGCTAAAAGGTACTGTGAACGGGGATATACATCGCTGACTACTTCATGATACATTAGAGAGTTTGAGTGGGCAGAAAAGAAAAAAAAAAGAGGAACGCACCATCAAGAACGAAAGAGACTTTCCATTCTGAAAGGCGGCTACACAGGGCGTATGCAGGGGACAATATAGTCTGATCTCGGAGAATAGAGAACTCTCTGACATAGGGAGATGTCGAGAGAACTATTCTGAGAAAAGAACAGGTGGGCATCCATAGAGATTTGCTGGCAGTTGTTGCTCATCGGAGGAGGAATCAGGGCTGAAGAGCTTCGGGGGATTACGAATGAAGAGAGAAGGGTTGATCAGAAAAGAGGTTTTTTTTTAGAAGAGGCAACTGGGTTCTGAGGGCTCTCTCGGAGATTTTGGAGAATTTTTTTCTCTCGAATTTTGTTTGGGCATGACATATTCTTAGAGAAGAAGACAGAAGTGAGGACGTTGCGCACACATCCAAACTGGCAAGAACGCTTTTGATAGAGAAAGTGATGGAGAAAATCTTCTCGATTGCTGCACTTGTACATGACAGATTGTATTCAGATTACTGTGACCTTGATGGATTGGAGTAATTAGCAGACAAATTGCTGGAGGATTGTTCATGAAGATTCAGAACACGCAAACAGAATTTATGAAGTTTGTTTAGTTGCCATTGTGTTCGAACACGAGCCATCGAGGGATAGAAGAAGGCTTTGGTCTTGCGATTGAATCTGTGAGTGTGTTTCTTCTGACAAGTTTACTTCAGCAACTTCGACTTTGAACGTGCACATATTTAGCTTGCTGTCAGTTTGAGTTTTATTACATATGTTTGGGAGTTGTGTTGCTTTATCACAAAGAGGGAAGGCATCAAAGCAAAACTGCGCTACAGAAATGATTATGAGACTTTAAGTGTATATCGCTCATATGTGAGAACGATTGATTAACGTTTTTGATGATGTCAAGTTCAGATCTTGGAGTGAGAATCTGCATCTAATGTCTTAGTCTTTTTTCCCTACTGTCAAAGCTTCGTTTCTTTTGTAAATCAGTGCCGATGTTATTTACGCATTACAGTATAATACTTAAATAATCTCTGAAGTAGATAAGCTGTATTTGTTTCTTTGTTAATGTATGATCGAATGCAGTGCTCTTTCGTTGTTCTGCATATGGGCAAGAATGAAATCTTCATGAATTTCGATGATTATGATTATGGAAGCTACCCTCGTATAGTGTTGAAGAGCATTTAATAAATTAGGATCAGTATCCTCAACTGTAGTCAATGAGATGATGTTCAAGAAAACGAATTGTTGCACGCTAATGTTGGAATCTATGAGTTCTTCGAATCATTGATTATCTTCTTAGCTTCACTATCTCAATGTTTTGTATTTTGACTTAATTATGTTGCGTTCGAATAAAAGTTGCACTATTTCCTCATCTTTTTCAATAAGACATAGGAAGGGGAGCTTGTTAGGTAATTAAAAACATTTCAGAGGATCTTTCTAATGACTTAGGTTCGATTGTGTTGTGTCGATTTTTCTCAGTATCATGTTGCCTTTTCTGAGTTTACTACATTACGCACTTACAAAACTATTCTATACTAGGAGATAATTTTTTATAAGCATCAAATTAGGATAGCTATTTAGAACACACGATTCTGTGAAGCCTCAGACTCTCTTTTCGTCTGATCTCGACTAATTTATTGACTGTCTGTTATGTGTAAATATTCGTTTCAATACAAGATATGCAGTGTAGCATTGAACTGAATTTGATTTAGATCTGTGTTTCATACGAACAACATTTGTTTCCTTTTGAGCAATCAAGTTTAGTATCGAAGGACTGTACATGAGCGCATCAAAAGAAGTCTTCCGTTGTGTTATATATCATAAGCCTCCGTTTCCTTTTCATTTCATGCATATAAAATAAGTATAGTTCAATTTGCACGGATGTTTGATTTCTGTGCAACGTATGCCCACGGAACTGTGTAAATCACTACTATGCAAACCTACATGGATTCTCGTTTAGTGTTATGCACTTAGATGATAGAATACATGTCATAACTTACTCGCTTTCTAAGTTTTATTTAGTATGAACGCTAACTGTGAGTGAAGACTTTTGAATGAAAAACTGGGAAAAGTAAAGTTTTCATGTTCCTTACTTTATTTAATTTCTTTATTTTGGAACTAATCTACTTTGTTCAAAACATGGAAAACACAAACTTGAATTTCATTCCATGCATGTAACGAAGGGATAAGTATATTTGTGTGGTTAGAGTCTTATGCTTGTTTCCTAGGACTTGTTCAACAAACCCTTTAAGGGTTCATATGGAACTTTGAGACACCCTATTCTCGTCCCTCCTTTGGCGAACCCGACGACAACGTGATAATGCTTGGGTATGTATTTTCTATATATATTAATGTCATTTTTTATTTAAAAACCATGTATAAAATCAAATTATTATTGATATACAGGAATACTTGCTCGATGATGATGATGATAATGATTTTTCTCATAATGTTAATATACCTCGTACACGTCATGGACTTGCTGTTCATCAATTACAAGCAGAGGTTTCTAGAAATCCTCTACCTCCTCGTTTAGAGAATGAAACGGCTGGAGATTATCCATTGCCAGCTCGTGATCGTTCTTTAGTACAAACATATGATAGAAGAAGATATGGAGGATGGAATAGAGGACCACTTCCTTTAGATGGAGAGGTTTTCAACTTTTGGGGTAATCGCTATATGATTGCTCCATCCACTATTACTAATGCTGGTCGTGGTCTCTTTATTGTAGAGGATTTGTATGTGCCTCCGAACTCTGAAGTCACTCTTATGTCATTTTGTGGTCCTATATATGGATGGGGAGATTGGCATCGACTTTCACGTTATGTTCAAAGCATGAGTACTTATGGAATATGCTTGAACGCAGCATCTCTTACTAGTAGAAGGATTTTACATGCAGAAAATGAAAGATTATATATTGATGGAAGACCTTACACACATGGAAATATAGCAGGTTTAATAAATAGTAGTCGAGGGTTACATAATAGTTCAAGGACTAATTGCACATTTGAGGAGCGTGAAAATAGTCATGAATCACCATACATGAGTAGAGATGTATCAAGATACATAGTTGTCAATGCTATTACTACATTACATGCTGGTGATGAACTATTAGTGAATTATGGATGGCGTAGACCTCCAAGAGCACCTTTTAGCTAGAGAGAATAAAAATTTTCTATCCATATTTAATAAGTTATATACTTAATTTTATATTTGAAGTTTAATTTTTATTCATTTATGGAATACTAATGAGTTTTGTTTATATGTGTAGATTCCAACGTATGATGTTGATGATATTCGTCCACAACATTCACAATTACCAATAAGACCTCATTTATCAGAAGCTTCCATGAGGAGGCTACGCAAAACTAATCCTGTGCAATATGCAAAGTTGAAAGATCTATATTCAAAAGATGATAAAGTACAAGATTTGTGTGACAATGATGAAGATGATGGCATGGTAGATTTTATTGAGGATTGGTATCAAAATGACAGTGAGAGCATGGATATTTCGAAAAATGAGAAATATCTTCGAGAGGAATGTCTAAAGCATGTATATGAAGGAAGTCGTTTGACACGACTAAGTGCAAGCTTCCTTATTCTCAACCTTCAAAATCATTTTGGATGGAGTAATATATCTGTTTCGACACTATTAAGGTATAATTTTCAATTTTCTATCTACTTATATATATGCGCATCTTTTAAAACTATTAATGCATCTTTCAAAATATTCATAAAAAATTTGATTGTTTGGATGGCAGGATACGATTGTTTGTTTTGGAGGATATGAAGTATGTATCTTCATTGAATGATTTGTCGATTCACGCATATGTTCAATTTGAAAGTGTGAGAAGCGGATTTATAATTTGTATTCAAAGAATTTGGCACTGTTTATAGGCCATACAATGGTGACCTGGATGCATCGCATGCACAGAGGTTACTCAAGATAGAGCAATCTGATTATAATGGACTAGTGCCAGCAAGATTCCTAGGGTATGCAGTAAACCTCTTGCATGTCAATGATGAGGCGCATTTGAAGTTTAGGATACAAAGTGGAAATCATGGTGGCTTGAGAGGATCACACATATACATGCAAGAGGTTTACTGCATACCCCAGGAATCCTGCTAGTACTAGTCCCTTATAATCAGGTTGCTCTGTCTTGAGTAACCTCTGTGCATGCGATTCATCCAGGTCACCATCGTATGGCCTATAAACAGTGTCAAATTCTTTGAATACAAATTATAAATCCGCTTCTCACACTTTCAAACTGAACATATGCGTGAATCGACAAATCATTCAATGAAGATACATACTTCATATCCTCCAAAACAAACAATCGTATCCTGCCATCCAAACAATCAAATTTTTTACGAATATTTTTGAAAGATGCACATAAGCATACACATATATAAAATTATATGCATATATATATATATATGTATATTTATTTATTTACTTTCTTTAATATATCATTTTTTTGATAAACTTACAGGTTATTATCTGAAAAGTTTTTACCAAGTCAAAATATTCTTCCTACCTCACATGATGAAATGAAGAAGATAATCAACAATCTTGGTATGGATTATCAATGTATACATGCATGTCCTAACGATTGTATTTTATATAGAGGTGAATATGCAGACTCTTTGACATGTCCCAAATGTCAATCTCCTCGATATAAGGGTGAAGAAGGTAAAATCCCGAATAAGGTATTGAGACATTTTCCATTGGCTCCACGGATTAGACATATGTTTCAAAGCCCCGAATTATCAAAGCTTTTGACTTGGGGACATGATCACAAAAGTACTGATGGAATAATCAGAATTCCTCATGATAGTGTTGCTTTTCAGCATATTGATTCTACATGGCCTGAATTTGCACAAAATCCACAGAATCTAAAGTTAGGAGTTGCATTAGATGGGGTTAATCCATTCTCCATGAAATCCAGTAAATGGTCAACATGGCCAGTGGTAGTCATAAACTATAATCTTCCGCCATATCTTAGCATTAAAAAGGAACATTTAATGCTTTCACTTTTAATCCCAGGCAAAAGACAAGTTAAAGATATGAATGTATATCTTGCTCCTCTCATTGACGATCTTCAAGAGTTATGGAGAGGTATTAATGTCATTGATATATCAAAAAGCATCAATGAAAGACATATTACGATTCGTGGTATTGTGGCTTGGACTATTCACGATTTTCCTGGATATGGCGTTTGTTCAGGTATTGATGTAATTTTTTTATTCAATATGCATGTAAATAAATATGATTTAATCTAATTATATTTTTATCATTTTCCATGATGCAGGAATATCTACTAAGGGTTATAAAGCTTGTCCATATTGTGGTGATTGGTTGAGATCAATCTATAGTAAGAATCTCAACAAAAATATTTATCTTCGACATCGACGATTCTTGCCTGATGATCATCCATTAAGATCTAAAAGAGAAGCGATACATTTTAATGGAAAGCTTGAAACAGGTCAGTGTCCAAAACCTATGACGCCTATGGATTGGTATAAAAAATGGACAGATGGACCTCTGATAGATCCAGAAGCAGAAATCTTCAGTGATGATTCAGATAATGAGTATGTGAACAAAGGTAAAGGGAAATTGGCACTCGCAGAGAACATATCAATATGGTATTCTTTGAAGTATTGGAAAGAGTTAAAAGTATGTCATCTTCTTGATCCTATGCATATATTCGAAAATATTGGTTATTCACTATGGCAGCATCTTCTTGGACTAAAAGATACCACAACATCAAGAAATGATTTGAAAGATCAAAAATCCAAACCAAAGTTATGGCCAGTTTTTGATAGACATCGACAAGAAACGACTTATGCATCTGCTCCTTGGGTACTTACGACAAAAGAGATACAAACTATCAACAATAGAATTCAATTGATCAAGACTCCTACAGGATATGGAGCATCGTTTCAAAACATGTTTACTATGGATGATAAGAGCTTATCTGGATTAAAGACCCATGACTGGCATAACTTTTTGAAACATATTTTACCTTTGGTTATCGATGGATGTACAACGAAAGGAGTACGAGATGTCATCTATCGTCTTGGATCACTTATAAGGTAATTATGATACTTTTATATTTAATATGTTTGAATATTGGATATCTTTTATTTTTTAATTAACTTCTTTACAATTGTTTTTATGATTTGTATAGGTGGATTACATCCAAAGAGATCGATAAAAATTCGATCCCACAAAAAAAAACGTGAATGCAAAGAGCTACTATGTTTGATGGAAAAAGAACTTCCTACTTCATTTTTTGATATTCAAGTTCATTTACTAGTCCATCTTGTAGATGAGATAGAGATTGCCGGTGTTGTCAACACTCGATGAATGTTTTGGGTCGAGCGATTTATGGGAATACTAAAAGGTTATGTGCGACAAAGAGCAAAACCAGAAGGATCCATGGCAAAGGGTTGGATGCTTGAAGAGTGCATGTATTACGTTAGTGAGTACCTTGAAAGAGTTCATGAAGAAACTCCACGTGCATGGACCAACGAGTCTTCTTCAAAAATAACCGCTGAGGTATTATCAGGTAAGGGGGTTCCATTCTTATTTACATTTCAAGAAAAAAATGATGTTTCCACTTTTGTAGCATATAATAGCGAATGCATGCAAGCATTCGTTAGCGAGTACGAGGAACTTCAAAGTCTTCAAAGTAAAAGGCGAAAAAACAAAAGATCTAGACGTAATCTGGATAATAATGAGATTACAGATATACCTTCTTTCACGGATTGGCTATATAGTCGTTTGCAACGCGCCAACGCAAATAATGAAGAAATCTCAGATGAGCAAAGAGAGTTAATGATGGGTTGTGAACAAAAGGTAATTTTATTAAAATATATATTTTATTTTTTTCATATATGTATGTTAGTTTCTATTTACTAATTCAATTTATTTTGCAGGCTCGAATGTTCACTAATATGTGGGCTTTTGGACAGCATATTAGAATCAAATCCATTGATTCTTTACGTAAAACAGAGGATTCTAGTATTGTTGCTTGTTTCAAGCAACTATCACGTGCTAGCTCAAAAGACACGAACCTTATAGATGGCGAACTTGGTTACGTAGGAACTATTGTTGGTATCTACGAAATTTCATTTCATACATTCAAACAGGTAGAAAAAAGTTTATATATTTTTTTTAGAGTTAGTTTTTTTTTAAGCACCTAATAATGGGACGTTTTTGTTGTTATATATTGTGATAGGTCATTTTGAAGGTTGACTGGTATCGAGCGGAGTATAAAGGTAGTAATTCTACAATAAGAAAGGAATTATCTGGGTTTTGGGCAATTGATTCTTCCAAGGTAATGCGATCTACTAAAGAACCATATATTCTTCCTAGGCATATTGAACAAGCATTTTTTTATAAAAACCCAGATGCTCATCCTTGGTGGCAAGTCATTCATGTGCAACCTAGAGGTAGGTCATTGTTTGAACAGTTTATTGTTAGAGAGATTGAAGAAAGTCCTCTTGATGATTCAGCATCAGATACTGATACATCAACATCTGGAATAGAAATTAGACTCATTATACGTGATAATGATACTAATCTTTTTGATGAAGAGGATAATTCTCTACATGCTGATTCTACTGATGAGGAAGAGGAATTACCAGAAATAGATATTAATCCACCAATAGATGATGTGATTCATGAGAACATAGATTTAACAATAGAAGAAATAAATGAAATCATTAAGGATAATGAAGATGAGACTATATTGATGTCTTACCAAAATGATGGCAATAATGAAAAGATATGAGCAGATTAGATAGTAACTTGAAGCTTCTGAATGGATATATATAATAGGTTTTTTTTATTAACTTGAATAACGATGAATCCTACTAGAGAGATGAAATCATGTTCTTCTAAGTTAGAACATGAAGCTCGGGGGTATGCCTAATTATTTTATATATAGCTTTATCTTCGAGGAGTAAATTTTTATCATGTATGTATGCATATGTGTGTGTATTCATGTGTATTATATGTATACATATATTAGTATGCATATATATGTATTTCATGTATATGTATGTGTTTGCATGTGTGTGATATATGTATACATGTATTCATGTACGTAATATATGCAAGTGTTTATAATTGTGTACATGTATATATGTATATGTGTCTATGTGTAAATATGTACATGTAAATATGTATGCATGTATATATATGTTTATGTGTGCATGTAGGCATGTACATGTATGTGTAAATATGTACATGTAAATATGTTAGTATGTATATATATATTTATCTGTGCATTTAGGCATGTATGTGTGAAGCATAATATATCTACTCCATTTTATATTTATGTATCCTATCTACATGATGTGTATATATCTTTACATATATTATGAATCATGATCCTCGTTGATTCGAGTAGCTATATATAGAGGCATAAGGTTGGGAGGAGAGACATCTCTCTAGTAGGACGTCGGAGGTGTATATATACTTCAAACATATGGCTAAAAGGTTTTATATGTATATGTATATACATTTTTATTTTAGATTTTTTTATATGTATATATATATATATATATATATATATATATATATATATATATATATATATAGATATATATATATATATATATATATATATATATATATATATATATATATATATATATATATATATATATATATATAGATACATACATACATACATACATAGTTTTTCCATACGTGAAACATACTTCCAACGCATACGGGTATGGAAGTATGAAAAAAGTATGGAATTTCAAAAAAAATACCATACGTGATATCATACGTGTGAGAAAAAAAGTATTAAAAAAATCTGAAAATAATATATATATATATAATAATAATAATATATAATATAATATAACAGAAAACAGCCATAAAATATATAAATATGCAGCTGAACATTCAGATTTCAGATTTCAGTTCACACACTTCAGAATTCAGATTCATAAAATATATAAATATGCAGCTGAACATTCAGATTTCAGATTTCAGTTCACACACTTCAAAATTCAGATTCATAAAATATATAAATATGCAGCTGAACATTCAGATTTCAGATTTCAGTTATCACACACTTCAGAATTCAGATTCTAATCTCTAGATAATCATGATTTGTAAATATGCAGCTTCAATTTTGTCGAGATACATAGATGTATACATACATGATACACATGCATACATACATACTACAAAAATAGAAACATGTATATTAGATACATATATAAGTTAATATACATGCCTTTCAGTAAACATAGAGTAATAGATTTTAGGAATGACATCATACATACATAGATGCATATATAGATACATACATATGTACATACATACATAGCTCTCTCTCTCTCTCTCTCTCTCATATACATACATACCGTGCATTGTCGCGACGATGAGCCATAAGTGTCCGCATCTCTTTTAAACACCACTTAAGGGACCATCCTGTCCCAAACTCTGTCTCAAGTGAACTAAGCACGTACTTTTTATCCCTCTCATCATGCTCACTACAAAAATAAAAAACATAATGTAAATAAAACATAAGATATACATTTCAATTTATATGTAAAACTTTTACTTACTTCCATGGTAAGTGGATAAAGCGCAGGTAAGAGTCGCATAGTGCCCGCATTCTTCTCTTGAACTCCAATCCATTCCCTATGTACACAATGTTCCCCTCCGGCTCTATGTCGCACTCTAGTCCTAAGGTGCCTATGCATGTCCTCATAGGCAACTCTGCTCTGCTATCACGTGCTGGAGGTGGTATAGGTGTCCTAAAAATAGATAGATAGAAATAAATAAAAATATGTGCTATAATATCATTAAAAAAAATTATGAAAATAAACATACCTATGAGCAGATAGCTCTCTTCCTGCATGTGGATCCGCAGAAGAGCCCTCGTCTGATCGCGTAAGCATCTGGATCGTATAATCCAGCTCCTCATCGGACATGTCTGCGTAGTCCCGCATTATGGCCCCTAGAGTATCTGACGGAACTCTTGCTCTCATAAGACTTTTTATGAGAGTGAGTTTCGCCTTTCTCTCTTTACTGGGATCCATAATACCTAACATATAAAAAAAAATGGTTAGAAATCAATATATATATACGTGTATGTGTGTGTATGCATGTGTATGTGTGTGCATGCATGTGTATGTGTGTGTATGCATCTGTGTGTATGTGTGTAGGTATATGTGTGTGTTGTCTATGTGTATGTGTGTGTGTCTATGAGTGTGTATGTGTTTATGTATATGTATGTATCTACGTGTGTGTATGTATCTATGTGTGTATGTGTATGCATGTATGTATGCATGTGTGTGTATGCATATGTATGTGTGTGTATGCATCATTATGTGTGTCTATGTATGCATTTGTACGTCTGTATGCATCATTGCATGTGCATGTGTCTATGTGTGTATGTGTGTGTATATGTGTGTGTGTCTATGTGTATGTGTGTGTGTTTATGAGTGTGTATGTGTTTATATGTATGTATGTATCTATGTGTGTCTATGTGTCTAAGTGTGTATGTGTATGCATATATGTATGCATATGTATGTGTATGCATATGTATGTGTGTGTATGCATTATTATGTGTGTCTATGTATGCATGTGTATCTGTGTATGCATCATTACGTGTGTATGTATCTATGTGTGTATGTGTGTGTGTATATGTGTTTGTATGTGTGTATGCATGTGTGTGTGTATGCATGTGTATGTGTATATGTGTGTGTATATGTGTGTATGCATGTGTGTGTGTATATGTGTGTATATGTTTGTATGCATGTGTGTGTATGCATATGTATGTGTGTGTATGCATTATTATGTGTGTCTATGTATGCATGTGTATGTGTGTATGCATCATTACGTGTGCATGTGTCTATGTGTGTATGTGTGTGTATATGTGTGTGTGTCTATGTGTATGTGTGTGTGTCTATGAGTGTCTATGTATGTATCTATGTGTGTGTATGTGTATGCATGTATGTATGCATATGTGTGTGTATGCATATGTATGTGTGTGTATGCATAATTATGTGTGTATGTGTCTATGTGTGTATGTGTGTGTGTATACATTATGACAGTGTATGTAAGCATGTGCATTATGTATGCATATAAGTATGTATGTATGCATATGCATATGCATTATGTATGCATATGCATATGTATGCATATGCATATGCATTATGTATGCATATGCATATGCATTATGTATGCATATGCATTATGTATGCATATGCATATGCATTATGTATGCATATGCATATGCATTATGTATGCATATGCATATGCATTATGTATGCATATGCATATGCATTATGTATGCATATGCATATGCATTATGTATGCATATGCATATGCATTATGTATGCATATGCATGTGCATGTGTATGCATATGCATGTGTATGCATATGCATGTAAGTATGTATGTATGCATATGTGTGTGTATGCATATGCATGTAAGTATGTATGTATGCATATGCATATGCAATATGTATGCATGTATGTATATGTGTGTGAATGTGTGTGAATGTGTGTGTGAATGTGTGTGTACATGGTTCTGTATGTGTGTATGCATGTGTATGTGTGTGTATGCATCATTATGTGTGTATGTGTGTGTACATGTCTGTATGTGTGTATGCATGTGTATGTGTTTGTATGCATCATTATGTGTGTATGTGTGTGTATGTGTGTGTGTCTATGTGTATGTGTGTATGTGTGTGTGTCTATGTGTATGTGTGTATGCATGTGTATGTGTCTATGTGTCTATGTGTGCATGTGTGTGTATATACTATATGTGTGTGTGTCTATGTGTATGTGTGTGTACCTATGAGTGTGTATGTGTTTATGTGTGTATGTGTCTATGTGTGTGTATGTGTTTATGTGTGTATGTGTATGCATGTATGTGTATGTGTGTGTATGTCTCTCTATGTGTGTGTGTATGCATATGTGTGTGTGTATATGTGTGTCTATGTGTGTATGCATGTGTATGTGTGTGGATGCATCATTATGTGTGTATGTGTCTGTGAGTGTATATGTGTGTGTATGTGTGTGAGCGTCTATGTGTGTGTATGTGTGTGCGCGTCTATGTGTATGTGTGTCTGTGTGTGTATGTGTGTGTATCTATGAGTATGTATGTGTTCATGTGTGTGTATGTGTCTATGTGTGTATGTATCTGTGTGTGTATGTATCTATGCATGTGCATTATGTATGCATGTAAGTATGTATGTACATTATATGCATATGCATATGCATTATGTATACAAATGTATGCATGTATGTGTTTATGTGTGTATGTCTCTCTATGTGTGTCACGTGTGTATGCATATATGTGTGTGTATGTGTGTGTATATGTGTCTGTATGTGTGTATGCATGTGTATGTGTGTGTATGCATGTGTATGTGTGTATGTGTCTATGTGTGCATGTGTGTGTATATACTATATGTGTGTGTGTCTATGTGTATGTGTGTGTACCTATGAGTGTGTATGTGTTTATGTGTGTATGTGTCTATGTGTGTGTATGTGTTTATGTGTGTATGTGTATGCATGTATGTGTATGTGTGTGTATGTCTCTCTATTGTGTGTGTATGCATATGTGTGTGTGTGTGTATATGTGTGTCTATGTGTGTATGCATGTGTATGTGTGTGGATGCATCATTATGTGTGTATGTGTCTGTGAGTGTATATGTGTGTGTATGTGTGTGACCGTCTATGTGTGTGTATGTGTGTGCGCGTCTTGTGTATGTGTGTCTATGTGTGTATTTGTGTGTATGTGTGTGTGTGTCTGCGTATGTGTGTGTGTGTCTATGCGTGTATATGTGTGTGTGTGAGTGTGTGTGTGCGCATACCTTGTGTATGTCTCGCTTCTCTCTCTCCCTCTCGCGCGCTGTATGTCTCTCTCTCTCTCTCGGTCTGTTTGCCATCGTCGGTAAGTGCGTCGCTAACCTGCGACGCTACTAGCGACGCTTCTGGTTTAGCGTCGCTTATGCGACGCTATCGTCGCTTATGCGACGATGCTCGGCCAAAAAAAAAAAAAACGAAATTTTTACCGTCGCTTATGCGACGGTTTCGTCGCATAAGCGACGGTTTTCGTTTTTTTTCCCGATTCGGGGGCGTCGCTACGCCCCCCTTTTTCTTGTAGTGTTGCGCTAATTCACTCTCATCTCACAACTCACAATCACACTACCACACACTCACACTTAGTGTCACTCATTACCACCCACACTATTAAACTCTACCTCTCGCTTTCTCTCACTCACACACACAAACCCTCACTCCATCATTTATAGATACACTCAATGGCACTCCCTTGCTATCCCTCACACTAAGTCAAACAAACTCACGCAACTCACAACTTAAAACTCATATACACAACTCATGCACTTAGCTCGCATTGTGGCCCTCATAGAGAATAAGCTCACATTCTCGTTATCTTTTAATCTCCTTGTACACATTCTGATTTCTCTCATACTTTCACTCACTGTTGATGAATTTTCCACTCACAACCACTATATCAGAGACTGAATTTCATAGCCTCACAAGCTTGCACTCACATCTGCCCCAAATCATAGTCACTCACACACGCACCGACTTCCTTCACTCTCACATTTATAACCACTCATTCATTCATGGCTGGTAACATGCTTATAGCCTTGCACACTCAGCCACTTGCTCACAACTAATTCACTTACCTCACATGTTAGAATAAATTTTCGGATTCTAAATTAATGCATATCAGGAATCTCCTTGCAAGGTTATATAGCCCATACATATTGGAATGCAAAAGCACCACAAGGTAAATTAGAGAGCATATTGTACTACTTTGATTTTTTAGTAGGCTCTTGTTAACAGAAAGCTAGATAGCAGAAGATACCCCAAACATTGATGAATGCAACATATTCTACTAAGTACTTTAAAGTGGAAAATATTTGGTTCAAGTACTGTACAACATAGTCACACATTATGATCCAGATTTGAATAATAAATATGTACATATGCACACATCAAGCACAACAAAAACTATATTGCTTCTCTCACTTGACACTTTGCACATGGTAGATTGTACAAATGGAAAAGCTCTCTTAGCTCTCCTACATACTAGAAGTGGTCCTGTACTTTGTGTAGTGATGATAATCCACTATGTTCTAGAGCGTTGACCAATGAAAGATACACCTTCTGGAGATGACCTCACAAGATACAATTTATGCATCATCCATTTGAGTAAGCAACACCACCACAACATTTCCTATACCAATTAGGCCTCCAAATTATTCAACACAAAGTAGCAGAATCACAATGCATATATGAAAACCTACACACCTGCACATTCACCCACATATTTCATTATTAGCATATAAAAGTCTACATTTCTTACATCCTAAGTTGAAAAAAATTTGGAGAGTGTCGAAAAAATGAATTAAGACAACATGCATGAAAAATTTTCTTACATCCTGCTCTAAAATGACTTAAGACAACATGCATGAAAAACTCACAACACATTGAAGCCATATAAACAAGGCAACCCTGATGTTCCTCCTTAAGAAAAGCATGTAGTTCTACCTTGATATGTCAAACAGGGTTCTCCAATGACATATCGAATGGTAAAATCCCGATCATCACAAGTTTTAACATTTTCATAGCAAGAGCATGTTCATAACTCAAAATAACTTTCTGGAACAAAAACAAAATATTATGAATCTTCTGCGCCAATTTTTGTCTTCTCAAATGCTAGTAGAAGAGCTCTTCATACTTGTATTTCTAGCTAGATCGTGTTAAGAAGTCTGTTTCAAATGCGTGTTAAGTTAATAGCATTCCTTCAAAAGACATCGTTATTTAAACTCTCCCTAAATCATGCTGGAAAATGTATATAAGCCGACCAGATAGCATAACATCCTTTCATGTTCATAACCGAGTGAAAATATATAAATTCATCAATACTCAAGCATTTTTTTACACTGATCTATCTCATAGATTGAGGCCAATATCGAATACATTATACTGGAACGTTGGTACTTCACAAACTTCAATTTTTATTCTAACACGTTGTGAATACGTACAAACCAAAAAAACATCATAAGGAGACAAGAAGAAATAGATTGTGAGTACTATATGTCAATAAAGACCTACTCCCTATGTAAATCTACAAGGAAAAACAATACAAATATATGAGAGAGAGAGAGAGAGCGAAAGGAAAAGTAGACTCTCCATAAAAAGAAAATTGAACTATAGGGACTCATGTCCTCCTGAGGCAAACACATTCCCCAAAGATCTATGCATTTTCTTGTGTTTGAACACCGAACCTTAGTATAAATTTGAAGAGTATGCAGCAACTCATAAGGACGCCAAACAAGTCGTAGCCCAACAATTTTCTGAAACAAGATCTAGATAACACAAACATATAGATAAAGCAATTAATATACACCCATGCACCAAAGAACAGCATGTTCATTCAAGTGGGCACAACCAAATCATCTTCAATGACAATAAATCATTAACATATACATAGGAGAAATAACTTATCCAATCAAATCCATCGTACAATGACCCTGCAAATGGGCATAAGCATGCGATGGAAAAGAATACATAGTTGTACACATGAACAGATTCACAGTCATCACAACATTTCCAGCAACTCATTCGTGTGTGTTTATCCCACATGGAAAACATTCTCCTGAAACTAAAGTGCTATGTGTAACATCATGCACAATCAAAATACTCCCTATAACTTTTACTAGAAGGCCGATAATCTACTCCCATACTAAACTCCTCGACAATAACATCACTACAAAGACATGGCATGAGAACTACGGAAAAAAGTGCATCTTTAGACTTATATGGTTATCAAGGTAGCATCATGTGACTCTAGATGAATTTTATATGAGCTCATGATCATGTGCATCAGTATCATTGCTAGGAACACTTCTGTAAAAACTGTTATCCACAATTTTTTTGGAACAAAATGTTACGGATTCTCTCTCTCTCTCTCTCTCTCTCTGAAAGAACAAATTTTTGACTAATTATACGTGGTCGGAAAGAGTATTCCTCCTTCATACAAAATTGCATAAGTCCTGTGCCAATGGATGGATGGGCAATATAGAAGTATACATGGTGGAATATAACATATTCATATATAATAAATTCACATATACACAGCACATCATGGTGCATGACCAAACTTGCACAAGGCAATGATTGTTGTTTGTCACTCGCATATGCCCAATATCTAATGTCTCTCCCAATGTCTCTAGAAAACTTGTGCATGTGACACTTAATTCTCTATCTCTGCACATGCATAATACTGCATATTTTTGTTACAAAAAACAACAGAAGAACTGAGCTTTTTGGTCTTATGCTTCGGTATCTTGTAATGATAGTCGTTCGATTCACTGCCTAACTTCCATCAGCTCAGTCCATGTCACGAACTCCTACACAAACTACACAGAAATAATAACATAAATGAGAATAAGAATCAAAGGCGTGATCACGAATATGGACGAGTCTTGCAGGTCACCTTCTCTCCAAACCAAACAATGAGTTAAGTCGTGCACGTGGTTCTTGAGTATCAATGAAATGAGGCCCCTTCTCTTTGCCACATTGCAATTAGAATTACTCTCAAATGAGCATCTTCACCAGACATGGCATAACAGGTTGAATCGAGTTTTGAATTTCAACACCAAGTTCCATGCTTAGAGCCAGGCAAGGTACTAAAACACTCGGTCAAGGTTATGGTGTGAAATCTCAAGGAACGCAAAACCCTATTTGCAAGATCTCATCGATTATAACACAAATGGCCATTTTCACGGTAGAAACGTTTTTAGAAAGCATGAATCATATCAAATGTTTAGGCATGCAAGTGCAATTGAGGAAGGCGAGTAGACAGAAAATCACATGAGCATGACTAATTTGTACACATACACACACATGCTGCATACTCGTTGGTTGGATCCTCGTGTTTATTTTGCATGTCTTAACATGCGTCATAGTACACGCCGAAAATGTGTATTGGCCTATAAGTCGTCCTTTAGGTGCTCCGTCTTTTTAATATCTTATTTTAACGCTCTAATAGTCTACTTGTTTTTGGTCTACCTTTTTTTTTTAGTGATTGTTACTTGTGAAAGGTAGGGGACAACAGCGGTTCAGGCTTTGTGAGGGCCCATCGTGGAGACACTTCAAAAGAATTCTCGCTCGTTTTCTCCATTTCCATGAGGGCCCATGCTCCTCGGTTCAGTTGTGAGGGCCCATCGTGGAGACACTTCAAAAGAATTTTGGCTAGTTTTCTCCATTTCCATGAGGGTCAGGCTTTCCAAATTTCAATCTGATTGTCCACATTCTGTAGGACAGTTGGTTGAGCTTTGGCTTCTTGAGGCGGAGGTCCAGAGTTCAAGTCCCAGGCTGAACATGTTATGGCTTATGCCAGTTAAACCCAGTTGTAACCATGTCTCTTTCAGTTGTAACCTTGTCTAACCCCTGCTTTGTGAGATAGGGGGGTCGCGCGGGTGCTATGCCCATTCACTTGTACAATTACAATTTAAAAGTTAAAGTCCGGGGGAGTAGGCTTAGGCTGAACCTCCATTTAAAAATAAAAATAAAAAAAAAAAATCCAATCTGACAGAGATCGAATAGTACAAATGGAGAAAGATTCGACATCCTAGGTCTCCGAAGACTTAGTTCTTAGACAGAGAGGGGGAGAGCGAGGGAGAAAGAGCGACAGAGAGGGAGAGAGAGAGATAAAGAGAGAGAAAGAGAGACCAACTTTATGATGTTAATGTGTGTCTCTGAGAGAAAGAGGGAGAGAGACCAAGTTTGTAATTCACCGCTGTGGAAGTAATCGGCAAGACAAAGTCAGACGCGGGAATAGTCATCTGGCGATTCTGGCGTACTCCAGCTATTTAAACAAAGGACCTGCGCTCCCAAGTCCAACATCATCAATTCCAATTTCCTTGCCTTCCCTTGTCAAGTACATACCTCTCTCACACACACACACATTAACATCATTCGGACTTCGAAATTGGATTTCTCGTCTCCCCATCTATCATTCAAATCCCTCTGTCCATCCTCCCTCTCATCTCTCATCCACCCATCCGTCAGGCCACATCTCTCTGCTAACCTGCGTTTTAATTTAAATCACAGTCCATGTCTCGTCCAGTCTCAAGTAGAGCTACAACCGTAAGCGCTCTGCTTATTATTACTTCCCTGTTGGCATGGAGCGCGAAAGAAGCAGAGTCTGCCGGGAGAATGAGAAGCTGGAGCATCATGCAAGATGGGACGCCCTTCCTCAAATATTACGTGCAAGCGGGACTCACGGCAGCTTACCTCGGAGAACTCATTCCTCCTCTAAATTCCACGCAGAGTACTTTCGGACAGACCAAGCTCTTTGCGTTCAATGTCACGGAAGGAGAAGACGCAACATCTAGACTCCTAGGGTCCATGCGTGGCTACACAGTCCAAGCTAGTGCAACACCCGATTACCACAGTGTGGAAGTGGAGGTGCTGGAGTACAACGATGGATCCCTCAATGGTACAATCAGTCTTCAAGGCATTGTCACTGTGGGAAAAACCAACGAGATCGCAGTTGTGGGTGGCACGGGCGACTTCCGTGGTATCCGTGGCTATGCAGTCATCAGCTTCATCAGCTCAAGTGACACATTGGCTCTCTATTATCACGAGCTATTCGTTAATTGATATGATATCCTTGAGCTCAGATGACCTCCCCAATGTAACCATCCATTCTTCTGCTGCTCCTGCTGATTCTCCTTCGAGTACTGTTACGATCTCAATGTTAAAATACACACATTTGTACAATGATGAACTGCTTCATGCCACTCGTATCCCAATTTCATATTTAACGCTCCATGTCTCCTCGAGCTCTAACATTCGTTAGGAAGATATAAACCTTGTTTCGTGTAACATCGGAAGAAGAAATTAAAGGACTCCTTAAACAAGTCTCCTTTTTCTTAGACTGTCTGGATTTGCCTTGCTCTACTTTTGCGTTCTTGTATGCAGAATCGCCTTCTGTTTAGGAGACATATGCAACTTCCTGCAGCTGTCTATATTGACGTTTATTTTAATCGCCCTCTTTTCAATGTTTTTTTTTTTTTGTTGAGTGTATAAAAGTAAGAGCATATTCGTTTATGCCTGTAATACTACAAAACTGAAAGGTGTGTTATAAGGTCTAATTAATTTCCTCAAGTGTTAGGAGACATTTAGGAAACAAAACGGTTTCATTACAAAACTGGAAGGTGTGTTAGGAGGCATTTAGGACACAAAACGGTTTCGTCTATAGTGCATTTCTTTGCTTTCCATGATTAAAGAAGTATCTTTAACCGCATAAATATAGTGCCCCATTATCTCGACATTGGAGTGTTATGGGGCACTATATGTATACGATTATTTGCTTCGTATGGCTGAAAGTTTTTTTCACCACAATCAACTTTCAAAATATATCTCCCAATCCTATGTTGGTAATGAATCACATGATGTGAATCACATTGCATTTATTTAATCAACCAGTAGAAACCATATCTTGTGTGTGACTTCCAAGATGAAGTCAGTTTTCTTCTAGGAATCATACTTTGGGTGCCATTTCAAACATGAATCCGATTTCACTAACTACTATTGCGATAGCAAAAGAAAACTAGGCCAAGTCTTCTTTGCCACGCAGATCTTCTATCCCACTAGTGCATCTCTTGCACAAGGGGGGCACACCATATATCCTATTGGCTTTGACATTAGTCTGAATACCTCTATGAAGAATTCGACACTTGAGAACATGTTTTTAATTTCTTCTCCATAAGCAGATGCCCAAGATCTAGAAATTTTCTCTACCACATAATCGAGGTAGATTTCACACACCAGTTCTTGTTGACCATTCTATAGAAGTCCAGTTTTTTATTCTAGGAGGATTCACCAGGTTGCTATTGTAAACCCAACACAGTCCTTCTAAGCAAGAAATTTCTTGGCCGTACACACACACACACAAACATATATATATATATATATATATATATATATATATATATATATATATATATATATATATATATATATATATATATATATATATATATATATATATATCTATATATATATATATATATATATATATATATATATATATATATATATATATATATATATATATATATATATATATATATATATATATGGAAACGCATATATAAAAATGTAAATAAATATATAAAAATAAAGAAAAATGCATGGAAAGGAAAAAATGAATAATCCAAATTATAAAAATGGATATTCAATAATTCTAGAGGAAAAAATAATAAAAATAAATAATAATAATTGATTCCCCAAGCTTTGCCATAGAAAACTTCAGATAAGAGAAAAAGTTTGAAATTATATTGTAATAAAGTAATATAAATAATTATAACCATGATTTCTAAAAACCTTTCTAAGTCAAAAAACTTACAACAAAGTTGTGAAATATTTAAGAAACCAAAAGACTCTGAGTAAATACAAAGAGAATCCCAAGGATATAGTAGAACAACATAGAGTAAGAATTTCTCCACATATCCTATTGGCTTTGACATTACTCTGAATACCTCTATGAAGAATTCGACACTTGAGAACATGTTTTTGATTTCCTCTCCATAAGCAGATGCCCAAGATCTAGAAATTTGCTCTACCACATGATCGAGATAGATTTCACACACCAGTTCTTGTTGACCATTCTATAGAAGTCCAGTTTTTGATTCTAGGAGGATTCACCAGGTTGCTATTGTAAACCCAACACAATCCTTCTAAGCAAGAAATCTCTTGGCCGTACACACACACACACACACACACACACACACACACACACATATATATATATATATATATATATATATATATATATATATATATATATATATATATATATATATATATATATATATATATATATATATATATATATATATATATATATATATATATATATATATATATATATATATATATATGGAAACACATATATAAAAATGTAAATAAATATATAAAAATAAAGAAAAATGCATGGAAAGGCAAAAATGAATAATCCAAATTATAAAAATGGATATTCAATAATTCTAGAGGAAAAAATAATAAACATAAATAATAATAATTGATTCCCCAAGCTTTGCCATAGAAAACTTCAAATAAGAGAAAAAATTTGAAATTATATTGTAATAAAGTAATATAAATAAGTATAACCATGATTTCTAAAAACCTTTCTAAGTCAAAAAACTTACAACAAAGTTGTGAAATATTTAAGAAACCAAAAGACTCTAAGTAAATACAAAGAGAATCCCATGCAACTTTAATGATTGTAATAAAGTGAAAAAGGAACCTAATCCAAAAGCTCATAAAAATCTGTTAATTCTAAGAGAGATAAAGAAATACTCAAGGATCAAATCCTTCAAAACTCCTAGCAAGAGTGTTCTAGTAAGAGAAGCATGGTGGCAACATAAGGATCTTAAGGTGCCAAGATATTACTGCTCTACTAACGCTTGGACTGCTTAAGCTATTGGGTAGTGGCCGAGCAAGTGGGAGTAGTGTTTTCATCTATGTCATATCATGGGTGATAGACATATTATTCACTTAGCGACTTATAGCCTCATGGATGTCGTCCATAGGTGGTGGCATAAGATCGACCAAGAAAAGAAAGAACCCATTACATGGGAAAAATTTAAATTCGTCTTAGCCTAATTTCCTAAATTTTAATTAATAGAAAGAACAAATGTACATGTGAACGGTCCTAGCACCCATGGGACCCCCAAATCCCACAGTGTAGGGGTTGCTTAAAACTTGCTAGAAGCCATTACAAAGAATGTTGGTAATCCTTAAAGGAAAATAGATTTTTTTGATGGACAATTCTTTAGGAGGGATACCAAAGTTGGTTGCACACCTCTCTTTCCAAATCTTCCACAGGGTTGTTGGAAGTGGAGTGGGCCCCACTAACAATTATTCACACATTTACACGATCTTCCAACATATGAACCTTAGCATACGCACCTTAATAATCAAAAAGAGGATGCATGAGAGATAGAGAGAGATAGAGAGAGATAGACAAGGTTTTTCAAAGTGTACCATTAGCTAGAATGCTCACCTACACTATCTATATTCCAATGTCAATTTACAATGTGTGATTATGATACAAACTAACAAGATTTGAATCTAGGCAGAAATAGGAACTAGATACAAGAAATTGTGTGGAAAGTGCCTAAGAGGTATGAATAGTGTGTGTGAGAGAATATGGAGAATATGAATAGTTTAGAACTATTTTATGGCAAACCCTAATTCTGATTAACCTAAATGGGAAACTAATCAAAAACTAGTGAACTAACAGGTAGGAACAAAAATATACTTGTTACTCATAGTAGTTCAGAAATGTGATGATGGTTGGATGACATGAAATCCTCCAAGATATTCCAAATGTAGACCGCACCTCCTCCAAGTGTGTAAGCACACTTCCTCCAAGTAGAGAACCTCCTCCTTGATCACCTCTAAGATCTCCTCCAAGAGTGTAGACCTCCTTGTAGAGATCTTGACATGTGGAGAAATACTACTTTGTAACTTTTAAGCAGAGAACTTTAATCGAACATTAGGTTCCTTTTAAGATTCGAGAAAGACAATAATCCTTTTAAGGGTTTATACCTACTAATAGGTTCCTTTTCCCATGACATACATTAGTATCTCTAGAAGGATTAATCCATTTATGAGATCTACCAAGAAAAATGACACTTCAAATGAGTTTTGGCTCCTTTGCTTCTTTGTCCATGACATGGATTAGTATCTACTATGTCTTCCCATGGCCAGAATCTCCAACCTATCATCAAATCCCATTAGAATACCTAACAAGCAAAAGATCTACCAATAACAATGACACTTCAAAAGAGTTTTGGCTCCTTTGCTTCTTTTCCCATGACATGGATTAGTATCTACTACCTCCTCCCATGGCCAGACTTTCCAACCTATCATCAAATCCCATTAGAATACCTAACAAGCAAAAAATTTGGAAGCGGTTTTAGAGTGGTTTATTATGGAATCGCATATCTCACAAAATGTATTTAGGCAACACCAAAAGGTATCAGTGTCACATGATCATTATGTAATAAATCATTTGTTTCATGAGCAAAGAGTCTCATGATCATCTATTCTTTATTGACAGGAAGAAAGAGGCCTTGAATAAAACCTAAACATGCATGATGTTTAAGAACGTAGTTGAGACCATCAATAACTAACACAAAGAGAAGAGGGGCCAAGGAGCATCCTTGCATGATAGAGGATTTTAATCGAATAGCTTGAGAAAACCGGCCGTTGATTTTTATCTGTGCTTTTGCATTTCCTAGTAACATAGATATCCTCTTAGTGAGTTTCTAGCCCAACCCAAGTCTTCTAGAGATTGGAGAATGAAGTTCCGCTCAAGTTTATAGTAAGCTTTATCGAAGTCAATCTTAAGGAAGAGAAAATCTTGAGTAGAATCCTTAGCAAAAACAAGACCTTCCCAAACATCAATGATAGCCTCAAGGATGGATCTCCCTTTGAAGAACCCTTTCTTATCCTCACTCATCTGATTGTTTAAGTAACAAGGAATTCAATTAGCAATACTTTTAGCAATGATGTTGTAATCTATTTGTAACATCGTAATTGGATGCCAAATTTCAGTCATACTTTTTCTTCCTTTGTCAATCAGCTTGATAACACCTTCATTAATACATTCAGATAGCACACCAAAAGAAATGGCCTCTTATTACCCTAGATGTAACAAAGTAGTCACCATGTGCTTAAAGGTCTTGAACAATGCATTGGAGATGCCATTTAACCCCTAGATTCGGCAATTAGGAAGGGAATCGATAACTTCAAGGATCTCATTATCCAAAATGGGAGCTTGAAGAAAAGGCTTCATATTTTTTGTAATTCTGTTCATTCTTACTCTAGAGATGGCCACCACAAAATAGCACCAATGAGGGGAAAGAGGCATGGAAGTCCCCAAAAGCTGGATAAAGTGATTGACAATCAACATACTATTTTCTTTGTCCCTCTTGCAGTGAATCCAATTTATTTTCACCATAATAGGGATTGCTTCCTTGGATTGCTTCTTCTCGAGGAGGCCACATGTCTTTTAAGTAGGTTTGTCTCCCTTTTCTACCCACCAATCTTTAAAGTATACGTGTAAATTCTTTCTTGGAGTTTCTTCTTCATATCTCAACATGCTTCTAATTTTTTAGAGCCCTATCTAGTATTGCGAGTGGCCTATGTTTAGTTCTACCTCAAGAATTCTTAGTCTCAGATAAAGATTTACTCTTCTTGCTTGACAAACATTAGGGGAAGAAGTGAGCCCTCCATGGGCCTTTTAAGGATCCCTAAATTTTAAGGATTAAAAAGCTTAATCCATAAGTTTAAGGAGCCATATGAAACCACTAGAAGTATTGTGAAACATAGTAATGTAGATTAAATATTCTATTTTGTCTTTCATATGTGAGCAGCTCTGAGCCTTACGATTGATCTCTAAGCCTTTAGAGAGAGATCCCAAGAAAATATGTGAAAGTGGGGACAAAAGTGTGCTTACTCTCTGCAAAAATCATGGCCATTAAATCATCCAAGATATAATGGTTGTGGGCAAATTGGGCTTGGGTGCATCTTAGCCATCTGATCGGAGCCTCATCTCATGGTTGCCTTTAAAAGGCACCCTTTCTCATGGAGGGGGTAAATCCAAGCCATCAGAGCTTGTCTTGATCCGATGTTCACAAATGCAAGCACTCAAATTGCTTGGGATTCAAATTCAGCCGCTCGATTGAATAAGAAATCCAATAGTTGTGTCCAAAGGTGCCTTCTGTAATGATACATTGATCTCATCCATTAGATCTCGTAGATCTCAAGCTAATTCAAGACTCCAAAGTTGCAGATGCCTTGACTTTTGGCATTTAACATTGGCCCTTAGATCTTTGATCAATCCAATGGCTCTAGATAAATTTTGAGGTTTTCAAAACAATCCTCTAAATAAAACCACCGCTTCTAGATGGTTTTTGGATCCTTGACTGCACAAAAACAAGAGAAGCCTATCCCTTGCCTATGTTTTTTAAGGAACTAGAATGTGACCACCACCCTCTTCTCATTGTTCCATGACTAGTCACTCTTTAGTCTAAAAGGCCCATGTAGGGTTCATTTTTTCCCCCAATGATGTTTTGAAGTTTCTTTTGAGTCCTAACAAAGAAATGTCTTGTCCTCATGACATCATCCTCCATCTTATGAGTCCTAACCAAGATGTGTCATGTCTAAGCTTCATCTTCTAGATGCTGAGAAAGGGAAGGAAACACAATTCATGGATATGAACCCAGAAGGCTTCATGGAAGTGAGATTAAGAAGGACAAGAAGCCCTAAGGGGATTGTTGAGAGGAGCCCATCTTGTATGACTCCAGAAATAAACATTTTTTTGCAACTTGGAGAAGGAGGAAAATGACTTGGATTACTCAAGGGGAATTAGTCACTATAATGATCGCAACGATGAGGAAAATCTAGAGGATTCCACTCGCAACTCTTTTTCACAAGTCATAAACAAAAGTTCTGCACATTTTTTTCATGGACTAGGTCGGTGCTTAACTTCTCGAATCTTTGGCACCCAAAGATTCGAGATACGTACATACATACATACATAAATATGCACATAGATGCATGTATGTATGTACATATGTATGTATGTATGTGAGTGCATATATGTATATATGTGTGTGTATGCATGTGTACATATGTGTGTGTAGCATAAAATCATGAGTTTTAACTAATAAATATCGATTATTATTATTATTATTCACGTATATTTCATTGATTTATTTTCATTTTTTTAACTGTTTTATTTCTGATCTAAATCTTGGTATTCCTTTCACTTTTTCTCAACATACATGAATCTTCTTAAATCTCGATTCACAGATTAGATGAATTTTGACCACATACATACACACACACAGATATATATATATGAAACACGAGTGGCATGAAGCAGTCCATCGTTGTATATTACAACATTGAGATTGTAACAGTACTCGAAGGAGAATCAGCAGGAGCAGCAGAAGAATGGATGGTTACATTGGGGAGGTTATCTGAGCTCAAGGATATCATATCAATTAACGAATAGCTCGTGATAATAGAGAGCCAATGTGTCACTTGAGCTGATGAAGCTGATGACTGCATAGCCACGGATACCACGGAAGTCGCCCGTGCCACCGACAACTGCGATCTCGTTGGTTTTTCCCACAGTGACAATGCCTTGAAGACTGATTGTACCATTGAGGGATCCATCGTTGTACTCCAGCACCTCCACTTCCACACTGTGGTAATCGGGTGTTGCACTAGCTTGGACTGTGTAGC
The DNA here is from genome assembly GCA_020310875.1 of Ceratopteris richardii. Classification (NCBI taxonomy): domain Eukaryota; kingdom Viridiplantae; phylum Streptophyta; class Polypodiopsida; order Polypodiales; family Pteridaceae; genus Ceratopteris; species Ceratopteris richardii. Next base: position 7,391 of record MU262532.1, on the reverse strand, counting down.
CACGCATGGACCCTAGGAGTCTAGATGTTGCGTCTTCTCCTTCAGTGACATTGAACGCAAAGAGCTTGGTCTGTCCGAAAGTACTCTGCGTGGAATTTAGAGGAGGAATGAGTTCTCCGAGGTAAGCTGCCGTGAGTCCCGCACGTAATATTTGAGGAAGGGCGTCCCATCTTGCATGATGCTCCAGCTTCTCATTCTCCCGGCAGACTCTGCTTCTTTCGCGCTCCATGCCAACAGGGAAGTAATAATAAGCAGAGCGCTTACGGTTGTAGCTCTACTTGAGACTGGACGAGACATGGACTGTGATGTAAATTAAAACGCAGGTTAGCAGAGAGATGTGGCCCGACGGATGGGTGGATGAGAGATGAGAGGGATTTGAACTGATAGATCGATGGGGAGACGAGCAATCCAATTTCGAAGTCCGAATGATGTTAATGTGTGCGTGTGTGTGAGAGAGAGAGACAGGGAGGTATGTACTTGACAAGGGAAGGCAAGGAAATTGGAATTGATGATGTTGGGAGCGCAGGTCCTTTATTTAAATAGCTGGAATACGCCAGATGACTATTTCCGCCTCTGAATTGGTCTTGCCGATTACTTCCACAGCGGTAAATTGCGATGCGGATGGCGTAACAGATTGCATGCAAACTTGGTCTCTCTCTCTCACACACACACACATTAACATCATGCGGACTTCGAAATAAACACGAGGTCTCTCTCTGTCTCTCGAACCCGCCGCTAGTCATAGAAATATGTCTTTGGAGGCGTAAGGATGTTGAATCTTTCTCCATTTGTATGTTTCGATCTCTGTCAGATTGGAATTTGCAAAGCCAGAAAACGAGTGTCTCCACGCTGGCCCTCACAACTGAACCGCTCATGTCTGCTACCTTTCACAAATAACAATCACAAAAAAAAAGGGTAGACCAAAAACAAGTACACTATTAGAGCGTTAAAATAAGATATTAAAAAACGGAGCACCTAAAGGACGATTTATAGGTCAATACACATTTTCGGGTGTACTATGACGCATGTTAAGACATGCAAAATAAACACGAGGATCCAACGAACGAGTATCCAGCATGTGTGTGTATGTGTGTGTACAAATTAGTCATGCTCATGTGATTTTCTGTCTACTCGCCTTCCTCCATTGCACTTGCGTGCCTAAACCTGCGTGCTTAAGCTTGCGTGCCTAAATGCTTTCTAAGTTATAATCGATGTGATCTTGCAAATAGGGTTTTGCGTTTCTTGAGATTTCACACCATAACCTTGACCCAGAGTTTTAGTACCTAGCCTTGCTCTAAGCATGGAACTTGCTGTTGAAATTCAAAAGCCGATTCAACCAGTTATGCCATGTCTTGTGAAGGTGTTCATTTGAGAGTAATTCTAACCATGAACGAGTCAAAATGAACCTTCTTATCAGATACCTTTATAAATAGGACATCCGCACGTTATAATTTCAAGGGAGAAAATGACAACTTTGCCTCTTACGGATATTATCTACTCAATCATGCTATCTTCCTCATACTTAGAAACAATCAAGCATTATATTCTGTGCTGCTACACAAATTGAAAAAGCAGAACATAAAACCATCAAAAACATAACAAGAACTTCACCTTTTCCTAGTTGGGCTTCAAGACCTTCGTTACTACTTAGGGCTAACATACACATGGCTGATCAACCTTCAGATGCCATAGAGACCATGCGTGCTAGGATCTCACAGCTAGAGAGCACACTTACATGACATCTTGGAGCACATAACTAGCTCCAAGAAAGAAGAAGTAGTGCCAGAGATCGACCTACTAGGAATGGAGTTAGATGCTCACCGTGGGCATGAAACCCTAGAAAATTCCTAGAAAGAGTGTTCTAGTAAGAGAATCACGATGGTAGCTTAAGGATCTTAAGGTGCCATGATATGACGGGTCCATTATGGCATGAATTGCCGATGATGTTGATATGTTGCTTAGCAAGTAGGAGCAATGCTTCCATCTATGTCATATGCTGGATGATAGACATATGATTCAATAGGCTACTTACAACCTCAGGACCTTGATTACCACTTAGGTAAATTGCGATGCAGATGGGCTAACAGATTGCATGCCGCAAGCTCCCAACTTGGTCTCTCTCTCTTTGTCTTTGTGACACTTGAGCCTACCACTAGTCATAGAAATATGTCTTTGGAGACATGGGATATTGAATCTTCTCCATTTCTATGATTGGATCTCTATCACATTGGAATTTGGAAAGCCTGGCGCTCATGGTAAAAGAAGAAAACGAGCCTAAATTCTTGTGAAGTGTCTCCACAATGGCCCTCACAACTCAAATGCTCTTTTCTGCTACCTTTCGCAAATAACAAGCACCTAAAGGATGATTTATAGGCCAATATCATGGGTAAGGTTCGCCTAATGGATAGAAGAGCTTTGCAATATCTCGGGTAATGTAATAAAGTAGGTCTATGGTCTAGGGATCTAACTGCTTCAGACAGATCTAAAATTGGATATCGTTTGGTCACTCGTTTGTAGGACCAAAGATCTCAAGAATAGACTCAAGCATAAGTTCATGTGCTCTCATATTCAAGTGATCCACCTAGCCAAGTGGTTAAGTCTCAAGGTTGTGAAGGGTGAAGTCTTGGGTTCAACTCCCATGGGGAGCATGGGGAGAGAGTTTTACCCAAGGAGCTCTAGAGCCTTCTAACTCAAGTTAAGGTGAGTTAACTTGAGTCCAGTGGACTTAACGTAAGTGGCAAGTAACCAACCACTAGTAGCCTCTAGTGGAAGGTACTAAAGCAGTGGTCGAGATCACTCCAGCCACTAATAGACTCTAGTGAAAGATATGAAAGGAGTGGAGGAGATTGCACATGCACTTGTGGACTCTAGTTACATTTCTGGTCCTTGTTGATTTGAGCAGCTATATATACAGGCATAAGGTTGGGAGGAGAGTCATCTCTCTAGCACGTGGTGGTCCTAATCCTTAGGTTGTTACATTGGTATAAGATCTCTAGGCAAGCTTCTATGGAGACCTTTGATAGCTCATCATCTTCCCCATGAGATTTCATGGACACCTTGCTCTTATGATCTCCTTCATCAAGATCTCATGAGCTTGATGATCTATTTGCCTTATCATTGTGTGCAAGATTCTCTTTAGAAATTCCTGTATAAATTTTAGCATGTAACCGAGGGAGAGAGATGTGCTCACATGTTCACTCACGGCTATTCATTCTCGTGGCTCTGCATCCGAGGTGTACACCAGAGTAAAATGGAACAACGTTATGGCTTCGTACACTGCAGTCCTGGGGTTCGAACCATGACGCTGAGTTTGAGAACTTTTCGTTGTGCCAATTGAGCTAATCACGCATTGAAATTTCAAGCGACCGAGTTGCATTTAATTTTAAGATTCAATCATCCTGCTGGCCGCTGCAAAAGCTCAAAAATCATCAGCACATAAAAGGGACCATCTTCACAGGTTGATATGTAGAATTGAACCCACATGCTTTTCTTGGAAGTTCATTTTCATGACCATGCTGGCATGATCATTTCTTAAGAGCTTGCACATGGAATCGATATCTATTGTAAGGTTTAGTTTCCAAAAGGCCTTCAGAAAGAACATACATCACAAGAAGCACCTCACAATATTCGAACTCGGTGAGGTTACTCGGAAAATGTTATTGTATCTAACAAGGACGACGGCTAATATTTTTCTCTATGTGACCCTTGATATCCAATGTTCGTAATGACCTTCTAACCTCGGTGGCCTTAGCTCCAAATAAAGAGATCAATTAAAGAAAAGGACACAGATTACTCTTAGATTTGAATCATTCTTTCCCGCCATATCTGAAGCTCTTTGCTTCATCTCAAGCCTAGATCAACTGAATCACAACCCTGGACTTGAACTCAAGTCGACGGCCGAGTGATCACTAGTTTTTGCCAAGAAGATAAGCTTGAAGACATGTCAAGAAGGGATCCAACATTTACATTCATATTATATGTGAAAATTCAGGTTCTAATTGAGTGGAGGACCATGGCAAGTTTTATTTTGCATTCGGGATTCAAACATCTTGTCCATAGACTCAGGTGGCTATGTTGGAAACAAAAAGGAAAGCCCCTCTTTGTATCAAGTTCAAAGGAGGACTTTATTTCTTCAAAGCTTGAAGCATATAGATTCATGGACTAAAGGATGGAGAATGGATCTTCCCGAAGATCAATGGAAGGACGTAGATCTATCTAGAGATAAGTATTTTCCAAGTTAATGATTTGTTTCAATATTTGTTTTTGCTCTCTGATGTCATGTAGGATGCATTTTAATCATTTAAGTATGGTAGTAAACTTCATTTTTTATCATTTTCATGCAAATTATTGAAACCTACATGAAAGAGCATAAACATATTTAAACACTCATTAAAGCACAAGCATGCGTATATGAAAGAGTGTATTTGTGCACAATTTATATTTTCTTCTTGCTTGCAAAAGGAATAGGATGCACTCAAGCCTCTGCACATGTATATTTATAACTTTTTGTAAGGTAGAAGATAGATTGTTTGTGCATGGATGATTGGACATGGATGATTGGATGCACAGATGTCATGGCCTAGTATGGATCTCTAGTCATTGAAGAATAATGTTCTCCCAAGTAGTGAGAAGGAAATTATTTAAACTTATTAGATACCAAGTAGTTCCCATGAAGACCCAAACCATGAGAAGTGGTAAAGTCCAATGGTTGATATCACCTGGAAGTGTATCAAAGATTCTTAGCTTTAGAATCTGAAAAGCATTAGAACATGCTTGGACTTGAGTAGGGGAAAGATCTCTAAAAAATCTTGCATGTAAGCCAAAAAGCTTAGAAAAGCTCAAGAGATCTTAGTGATAAAGACCATGTCTTTATTCTATCGCATGATCAACAAGAACTAATTAGTCTTGGCCATGGTTGTCCGAGAATTGTGGTTGGAACTACTGTTAAATCTGCCTAAGTATTGGCAATTGAAATAGTAAGTTGTTCCAAATTTGAACAGAGTAGATATTCCAAGTATGTAGTCTGCAACTGTGTCAACGGTAATTAAGTCTGTGGAAGGTGTAACATAAAAGTTTACCTATTCTTAAAGGGATTTTGGTAAAAATCTAGAAAGCATGAGTGGATGCTTAGACTTATGCAGTAGAGAGATTCCTGTAAAGTCCTAGCCAGGGTAGCTATTTAAAGCTGCAATAAGAAAGGAATCTAAAGACAAGAAGTAAAAAGCTCTTGTCGCTACAAATTGGTCAAGTATAACCAATTAGAGTTGAATTTGATAAATTCAAGAACCTAGAATGATAGTGGGTTTTTCTTTTGAAAATCCTAGTAAAGAAGAATGGATATTCTATCAAAGGTTTTCAAGTTTCCTATGAAAAACACGAGATCGTGAAACGATTGTGTAGAGGAATCAAAACCTAGAATATGAAGTTAGAGATAATGCTTGAAACTTCAAAATTCTTGACGTGAGAAGGTACTCTATCAAGAGATGTTTATACTTTAGGATAAGTATCACCACACATTAGTGTGAATATAAAATAGGGTGGTATGGGACACCAGATTTTATACTCAGATTAATGTAGGAAAGATGGTGTGGGACATCAGACCATGGGATGGTAATTATCTTTTAGTCCTTGAATAGATCTTGGAGTTAGATTTGATCCTCAAAGGAATTAAAACTCAAAGGAGAAGTTTAAATTCAAGGAGGATAAAAGTATGATCTCAAGATACTTCAAGGTCAAGAAGGGACAAAGTTGGTAACTTCCAAGATTTTCTTAAAACATGTAAAGTTAAAATGTTGTTGATTTGGAAATATTTGATAAATTTCTGAAAAAATAGGACTTTGACATTGAAACAATCCTTTCAATTATGGAATAGATTGACTAAGTTATTCAACAACTCCTAGTGTAACTTCGCAAATTCAATTCTTTGACTCAAAGCGATGCACAATTATTGCATTCTCAATAAGGAGTCATAACGATTGAATGTACACATGAACTTAGTCTCAAGTGACGCATTGTTTGAGTAAAAAAAATCATCAATAGAACTTCAGTGTGTCAACACACTAATGTTGGATACCACACTAGTATCTTGTGGTTGGATGATGTTTAGATTTACTCTGTGAATCTTTTTGAGAATCGAGTTCCTTTCTCTTAAAGATAGAAAAATAAATGCTTCAATACCTTGTTGAAACAGATCCTTAAGAAGTTAAAGTCTTGAGCTATAGTCCTAGGTCATCAAGTACTTGACTCTTAGCAGGTTTATATCTTAGAAGTTTGAATTAGTTATACAAAGTTTTAGTTATTTCCTTCCGCTTTCCAAATCTTTTGGAATTGACTCAGATATAGTATCTGATTCCTTTCGCAAAAGTCTTGGGTCAGCTCATTCGAACCAGATAACTAAATTACACATCCTAGATAGATGTTCTGTATAAGAACTAGTTCAATCTTCAAAAGATGACAAGTCCAAGATTGACTTATTCATTTGGATTTGCTTTAGTTACTAGCATATCTCTTATGACAAGTCCAAAAGCTATTTAGAGGCCGAAATGATATTAAAAAAATATATATGAAATTTGGTGTGGTTGTTCTACTCATGCCATTGAATCTTGTGTGCTAATCAGCTTTTGCAATATGGGTCCTACTACTACTTACTCAGGACCTTTTGCCAAGAATAGGCCTTTCTACAAGAAATTAAGATATAATTTGGGAAAAACCCTAATTTGAGGAGGGATTTGTGTTGGAAAATATTAGTGTATCCTTCCTCCTTCTCTTCCATGCATTTAGTCCCCTTTGACCATAGTCTTCACTCTTTGAATAGCTTTGATTGCTTAAATTTTGACCCAAAGTCGAATTATATGCATGATTGAGTGGAATGTAGAATTTAGGTGCAACAAGCCTAAAGAACATATTACAAATTTCTTGATTATTTACAACCCAAAAGCTTGAGTTTATGTAAATGATGCATAATAAATCTATTTCTTCAAGTGAGTCCATTTGAGACCACCCTCCACCACAACTGGGACCTCACATGTCAATTCCTTATGATCCCATTACAACTTTGGCCTTCATCTTTGAGATATTACTCTCACACAGACGCACAATGGTTCTTCCATTGAAGAGGAAACTTGATTCACCATACTAGGATTATACTTCGGCTCTTGATGTTGTTAGCATTTCAACTCATATGAGAGACACCCCGCATGTAGGCCTTGATCCGGAGAACACAACTAAGCCTGAGGTGAAATGCCTTGGATCTATATGTATTTCACTACTAAGGTTGTGCTAGTGGTTTCTTGAGTTTTGATAGGAGTTTTGGAGAGCATTTTTGGGAACTGAATGGGAGTTGGAATTCTCCCAGCATAGATCCATAGAGTGAAGAATGATTGATTGAAGGT
>MU262531.1:30000-64617 GCA_020310875.1 Ceratopteris richardii | reverse complement strand
CCCCCCCCCCCCCCCCCCCCCCCCCCCCCCCCCCCCCCCCCCCCCCCCCCCCCCCCCCCCCCCCCCCCCCCCCCCCCCCCCCCCCCCCGCCCCAAACACACACACACACACACACACGCGCGCGCGCGCGCACACACACACACACACACACACACACACACACACACACACACACACACACACACACCTGTGCCCACGTGCGCGTGCACATACACCTGTGCCCACGTGTGCTTGCACACACAGACACACACACACACACGTGCACCAACCCAAACAACCTTCTCAAGCTGGTGCCCTGTTTGGTTTATTCACATGCACATACACCTGTGCCCACGTGTGCGTGCACACACAGTCTCACACACACAGACACACACACACACACACACACACACACACACACACACACACACACCAACCCAAACAACCTTCTCAAGCTGGTGCTCTGTTTGGTTTATTCACATGAGACACCAGTAGGGGTTTCAAAGTAGAACAAAACTGTCAGCTGCAAAAGGACTTTTTTTTTTCCTGAAAATCACAGCGTCCGATTATTTTTGCCCTGTCACATCCGACGACTCCAGAATGCAGTGCAGAGCAGGCATATACCTGGACAAAGGTATTGATTTCTTCTAACAGTCCTTTATATTTGAATTTCACATTACCCTCTTTATGTACTGCTAACTCAGATTTGAATCCACATCAGGGTAGATGTGTTTTTGCAAGTGGGAGCCATAGTCCACCAGTTGAAGTGGATGGAAAACTTTGTCAGGCTGGTCAGGTAGTAGGAAGAACGACATAAATAGTCATGGCATGAGAACTACTTGTGTACCATTAATCTCAAGTGTTGATCTGTATGGACAGGGAAACAGTGCTTTCATATTTCCTGGGGTTGGTCTTGGTTGTATTTTGGCTGGTGCAACTCGGATACGTGATGAGATGTTTCTAGCAGCAGGTAGGTTGTCTTCTATTCTTATTTTGCTTGATTGAACAGTTTTGTTTTTGCCCCCCCTCTCCCCCTTCCCCCATATGCTGGGTAGATGTGTTTTGAAGAAGCTGACTATTTTGTTTGTGTGCATGTTTTCGATAATTAGCTGATGCTTTGGCATCTCAAGTCAGTGATGAAGACAGAGCTTTGGGTTCGGTGTACCCTCGGCTGGATAAGCTGAGGGAGGTTTCAGCGCATGTTGCCAGGGCAGTGGCCGGCATGGCTTATAAACTTGGTATGATTCTGTATTAGCTTTTATGCATGCAGTTATGCAGCGAATTGTGTAGCTCCTTTACTTGTAATTCATCAGATTGGATGTCATTATTGTGTGTGAATTTGTGAACTAAACGTCTGTCACCCCATCTTGACGTTCCCAAGAATACTGTAGTAATTTTTTTAGAAGTTGGATTAGAATAGTACCTACTTAGAAAACCTAGAATTTGTAACTAATGATGCATCTTATTGTTGAGAGTGAGACGTCTCCCCCCCCCCCCTTTTCTCTTTCTGTGCTTCTGTCTCTTTCTCTTTCTCTGTGTCTCCTTTCTCTCCTCTTTTTCTCCTCTTCTTTTTGTATTCTTCCAAAAAGGGAGGACTTCTTACCCTCATATGTGGCACAAGTAGGAATAGTGTAGAACTGATGGGCAGGTTTAAAACTCCTATGCATACGCAATGATAATATAAAGCTGTACCATCTCTAAGACCAAGAAAGTGATGAACCATCTTCTTCAGGCTATTCACAGTAATCCATTGCATGTATTTTTGGCTCCTTAAAGACCTACATTTTCATTTTGTTTTGCAATATCGATTATTTATGTTGCTCAATGATGTTAAGTTGCAGCTCCTAGAGGGTCCAAGTGGCTCTTATTGGCATTCTAGTATGTATAAAGATGCAATTGGATCCAGAATGCATATGTGAATTTGCCAAATAAAGAAAAAAATCTTTTTTATCTTTCCGTAACTTTTCTGTTTGTTTTTGAAATTCTAAAGTTGATAAGTTTCATTAAACATTTACAAAGAAACAACAGTACATGCTCCCAGCAGGGTTTGTAACATATGGACTGTCCATTTTATTGCATTAAGGCAAAATTACGCACAAGTGTATGTGAGAAGGGCCACAATAGAGTTTAAACTCTCATATCCCACAGATCTGTTTCATGGTTAGATTGATACTCTCACCGATTGCATACAATACTCGAACCAAACATACTCAACGTCCTAAATGCTCTAAACATACCATACATATTGAACGTGCCATTTGAGAATCATGCATAATATAAAAAAACATATGCATTTATACTACATAAATGATAAATACATATTTCTTACATTGATTAACATTAAAAATCGCGTTCACAGGTATACATCTATGTTAAATAAATGTGCAAATATTACATATATTATTGATTAGCTTATCTATTTTTTATATTGAGCAATGCAGCAAACACACTGAACCTCAAGGCTCCATTCGTTTCTCTAATCTAACGAACATGGTACGTACTGAACAAAATGAACTGTTCCACCATGTCTGTTTACATATGCATATACAACAGCCAAATGTGAGCCACTACCTTTGTGCTTTGATCAGCATGCTTTCATTTCATCCTTTTCACCTTCACTTTTTCTCTCCATGTCCGGTGCTTTTGGTATGTACTATGTAATAGAGTGGATAGAATCCTGTGATTGGATTCCTAACAGCTTCTTTGGCATTTACTTTTTTCAAATGCTCCCCTTCCATATTGAATTCAGAGTCCATAATGATAGGCTTCGTTTCCAGATCATCAATGTGTGTGCATTCATCTAGTATTTCCTCCGATATTGTTATCCTGAATGGATATGATGCTCATATCCTTGCATCACAGCTGTATCATAATCTGTTAATTTGGTGAAATGTCGTAAGTGGTTAGTACTTGCATCCAACTCATAGGCATCTATGTTGGATCTTCAATGGCTCTATCTAGCTCTTTATATGCCCCATTGTCACTTGCTTTCTCCATATCTTCTCCTTTTTAGAAGCTTCACAAACCCATCAATTAGTATCGTTGTACATCCAAGATGCACCATGATCATCATCCTCTTCTTTAGATATGTGATCTTCATCTTTTGGAACTGCATTCCATTGTAGAAGTGGAATGTCTTTATGCATGTCGTTCATGAAAATCGATTTTGGTTGTGACCCCTTGATTTTGCGATATATGGAGTTGCTATCTTATTCTTGGACCATTTGTAAGTGTCTCATGAAAGGTCCACCAAGAATCATCTCATTGTTGTTGGTCTTTCTAAAATGATAGATTGCTAGAGTATGTTCAAACTAAATACCACAAGTCATCAAAGTGACTTCTTCAAGAAAACCCCTCAATTAATTGCAACTTCTTTCTAGTGGGTTTTAAAGTTGGTGTTCCTCATTTTACCTGTAATGACATTGCATCAACTACTAGACCAACCCCACCATCCAATATTGCCTTTGTGATATGTCCATTAAACTTGATGAGGAGAAATGGACTCCTAACGCTCTTATCCTCTCTTCTTGGTGATAATAAATCATGATCACAACTATCTCCTAGGTCTAAGACCTCTTTGATGCAGTAATTCAGGAGTAATTCAGGGTTCACACCTCTTTGAATGTACAAGGGAACATAGTCTTCCATAACAATCCATCGATCAATCTAGGAACAAAGATATCAACTTTGTTTGGGATGGAAGTTAAGCTTTTGGACACCTTGTGAGCTTCCCAAGGAATCTCCCTATTTTGACAGAATAATCGCATGTAGAGCTCGAAGTTTGAGGTAGACGATCCCAACGTGGGACATTCCGCATAATTTTCCTCCCAGCCACATGATTAAAACCCAATTACTCTCTCTTTCCATGTGACCATGCATGAGTGCCACTTGGCACTCATATGTGAGTCCTCCAAGTGAGGGAGGTTCACACCTCCCTCTCCATGTGACATTTCCTTCCCCTTAATTTCCATTTTGTCCTCAATGTTTTTTGGAAGGTGTAATAGATATAGAATATAAACCACTTATGCTGAATCCAAGTATCGTATGGTCATCTCTCCGTGGTGTTTCCTCATATCCTTCCCTTTACGAAGATCCTTGGGAGGCAAAAAAAAAGGTGGGAAACCGTCTCTAAAGGATGTTAACCCACTCCCATGTAGCACTATCCTCTAAACTATCTTTCCACTTTACTAAGCACTCTTTATATAGGTGACTTCTCGTCCTTTTCACTCGAGTGGAATAGATTGAACAGAAATAGGCTCTATTACCTCACTATTTGGAATGAGGTTGTCAAATTCGGCCACCCTTCACATGAAATATTGGATGGATCTAACTTCTCTCTAGAAGTTGGAGCTAACAAGCCATCTTTCCTGTTCTCTTAAGTATTGGGAGTGGTCCACAATACCTAGGAGATAATTTTGGACAAGGTCTTGTCTTCATGGTTTCAGACCTTGAGGGAACTCTAAGAGAGACTTGCTCTCCTATCTCAAAGTTCATTTTTGTCCTTTGAGGATTAGCATAGGCTCTAGCCCTAACATGAGCTCTCTTAATGCTATCTTTGACAAGCTTAAGCATATCGTTTGTCTCGTCCAAGGAATTCTTTAGAGCTTGGACTTTCTCATGATTGAATATTATTGCATAACAATCTCTTGGTTGAAAAGTGAAACCCATACATAAGCATAAACAGACTATGCCCATTGGAAGTGAGTATAGAGAGAGAGTAGAGAGAGAAAATAGAGACAATGTACACAAGGGATCAAACGCGTACATAACGTTTGGTATGGCACGTACGGTACGCGTACGGAAGGTGGTGCCGTGTCAAATTTTGAGATATGGAACGGTATGGAACGTTACCTTATTAATTAATTAATTAATTATACGTATGTGTGTGTGTGTATATATATATAGATATATATAATATGGTGCTATGATGCACATGTACTAAGTACTATTGTATCACATAAAAGTTAGAACTTAGAACATGCATGCATGCATACACATATATAGTGCATGCATGCACGACACAATGCACATTGAATGTATACACTTTACATGCATGTATGCACATAAATAAATTATATATATATATATATATATATATATATATATATATATATATATATATATATATATATATATATATATATAATTTATTTATGTGCATACATGCATGTAAAGTGTATACATTCAATGTGCATTGTGTCGTGCATGCATGCACTATATATGTGTATGCATGCATGCATGTTCTAAGTTCTAACTTTTATGTGATACAATAGTACTTAGTACATGTGCATCATAGCACCATATTTTTTGTGGGACATCATAGACGCATTAAAAAAATGCAACGAGTGGGCAAGCTACTATCGAAAAAACCATGGGGTATTGTTTTTTTAAGTCGGGGTTCCATAGGTTGTTTGGAGCGCTGGTGCAGAACCAAAAGCGCCGAACCATAAATGTTGTTTGGAACGAGTTCCAAACCAACTATGCAAGGGATTAGCAAAGGAGCCAAATAGCTCCAAAAATAATACACTAGAGTCTAGAATGCAAAAGTACTTGCAAAATTCTCGAAAACCCTAGTGTTGAGTTAGAGAGAGATGGTATAGTACATGGATGATGGATCATGGCTACTATGGTAGTTCTTATATAGTTTGTGTGCCCATGAAAAGCAAGCAAAAAAATCATTAGAAAAAGCACAAATCTAGCCGTCCTTCGATTTGTAGCAGAATTTACGGAAATAATTTTTTTTAACGATTGTTTCTATAAAATTTTTAAAGCTGCTTTTGCTTTGGAATGATATGGACCCTTGGATTTTAAGCTTTTTGCAAATTTAATCGCAGCCTCTAATTCAAATTTGACTAAAAACTAGCTTTTGTCTTGCAATCAGGGTTGGATTTTGAACCTCAAAACACCTGTGAATCTTGAGTAGATCTTTTCAAAGATGTAATATATTTTTTTTTGCATATGTTGACTTATTTTGACGATATGTGACTTTGTTTTGACCATGATTGACTTTGTCTAAAACTGATTAAAACTGAAAATATATGTGAAAAGGTATATATGTTGTGTTGGATGAAAAAATGGTAAAGTGATGTTGCTAGTTGAAAAAGTTGATGATGTAGGTACCTGTAAAGATCCTTCGAACGTCCATAAAAATACTTAAGACTTTTGACATGAGGAGCACACCATACTATAGAAAAAGAGAATTCATAAAATTTTCCCATACTCTTCTCAACCAAGCGCTACTTGGAAGGATAGAGACAGCTATGGGAAAGCAAACGATAGCATATGGACTTAGACACGATAGCATATGGACTTAGACACATTTTCTTAAGTATTAAGGCTGATTAGGCCTTTCTAATCAAGATCATATGTCCTTATGCATACCTATCCACAAATGTCAAAAATATAAAAACAAGATATCGATAGTATGAATAGCTTATGGATGAAGAAGTTTCAACATCTACTCCTTCTATTTTATCTTGTGTGCTCGGTCCTAGATTTGCATGTGAACTAGGAATTTCTCCTGCATGTGTAGCCCCTCTTGCTTGGGTACTTCCTCGTGCACCAGATGATGATGAGGGAGCACTTTGAGCCTTTTGAGCTTGATTCATGTAATGGTCGTTTGCAGTTGCAGTATATAATGGCCCCGTGCAGCTTTTTTGTTCCTTAATATATCTTTTGCACTTGGTCCTAGGTCTGGAGGTAAAATAGGAACTTCTCCTTCTTGTGTAGGCCCTCTTGCTTGGGTACTTCCTCTTGCACCAGATAATGACATGATGAGGCAGCACTTTCATCCTTTTGAGCTTGATTCATATAATGGTCCTATGCAGCTTCACTATATAAACCGATACCTCCATGCTCATTACCCTTGAATCTATCAACCAAGACCATGGAGTTCATTGCCATATCTCTAACTTAAGCAAGTAATATGCTTGAGAAAAGTCTCTTGAAATAATCTCAAAATTTTCAAAAATAAACCTGTTGTGATACCAGTTGTTGATTTTTTGAGGCCCACAACTAATAAAGAGAGAGTATAGAGAGAGAAGAGAGAGAGACAATAGAGGCAATGTAAGCAAGAGATTGGCAAAGGAATAGCTCCAAGAATAATACACTAGAATGTAAAGTACTTACAAAATTCTCCAAAAATCTAGAGTTGAGTTAGGAAGAGATGATATAGTACATGAATGATGGATAATGTCTAGTATGCTGGTTCTTATATAGTTTTTTTTGTTCCCATGAAAAGCAAGAGGAAAAATCACTAGAGAAAGCACAAACTTAAGCAAGTAATATGCTCAAGAAAAGTCTCTTGAAATACTGTCAAAATTCTCAAAAATACACTTGCTCTGATACTATTGTTGGTTTTTAAGGCCCACAATCAATATAGAGAGAGGGCATAGAGAGAGCAGAGAGAGAAGTAATAGAGACAATGTACACAAGAGATTGGCAAAGGAGTCCAAATAGCTCTAAAAATAATACATTAGAATGCAAAAGTACTTACAAAATTCTCCAAAACCCTAGAGTTGAGTTAAGGAGAGATGGTATAGTACATGGATGATAGATAATGGCAAGTATGGTGGTTTTTATATAGCTTTTGTGTTCCCATGAAAAGCAGGCTGAAAAATCACTCGAAAAAGCACAAATTTGGTCGTCTTGCGATTTACGTTGGAATTTACTAAAATCAGTTTTTTATTTTTATTTTTTTGTAATGATTTTTCATCTTTTTAAAGTTGCTTTTGTTTTTGAATGATATGGAGAGTTGGATTTTAATTCTTCAAAATTTAATCTCAGCCTTTGATCCAAATTTGATGAAAAGCAACTTTTGCCCTGTAATTAGGGTTTGGATTTTGAACCCTCAAAACATCTTCAAATTTAGCATGTGACATATCATTGGATAGCTCTTGAGTAGCTCTTTCCAAAGATAAATAAAAAAATTCTACCAATTTTGACCATCTTTGACATGGGTTTGACCATGGTTGACTTTGTCCTAAATTGACCAAAACTGAAAATATATGTGCAATCCCTCTTGCGGAAGGTTTAATTTTCAATAGGTCATAGCTCTAAAACCTCCACAAAATTGTCCTCCAAAACCTCTCTTCAAGTTAAAAATAAAAGAGAATTTTTTATATGTAAACATCTTCAAATTTAGCATGTGACATATCATTGGATAGCTCTTGAGTAGCTCTTTCCAAAGATAAATAAAAAAATTCTACCAATTTTGACCATCTTTGACATGGGTTTGACCATGGTTGACTTTGTCCTAAATTGACCAAAACTGAAAATATATGTGCAATCCCTCTTGCGGAAGGTTTAATTTTCAATAGGTCATAGCTCTAAAACCTCCACAAAATTGTCCTCCAAAACCTCTCTTCAAGTTAAAAATAAAAGAGAATTTTTTATATGTACATTGTTATTGAGGAAAGAGATGATGAATGGTGGGAAGTTGGAGTGAATGCCTAGAGATAGGTTATTTATCCCACATAGAGGCATGCAACAATGATTTCAGGCCTATATATCGAAGGCTTCATTTTTGTTCCCTTCATCCAAGAGAGGGGGAGGAGGGTAAGAGAGAGTAGTCTCTCTTGCTCTCACAAGCACGTGGCTTGTCCTCCCGCTCATCGGCTCTTGTGCGTTGGGGCCCATCGCTGTTGCACATTGGTCTTACCATTCATGGATTTTCTACTCTAATACCAATGTTAGCTTTCCAAGGAATCTCCCTATTTTGACAGACTAATCATAGTAAAAAAAATCGCACGATTTTTATTATATAAAAATCGCATTCGCGATTTAAATTGTTTTTAACGATTTTTATTCCTTTTTTTTTAAGGTATCATATGGTAGATCTTTTTTTTTAAATTAAAATTTGATCACTGTGATACTTATGCTTGCTAGTAGTCTATCATATATTACCACTTTGCTCTCTAGGTAGAACTATATTATTTTCTTGGCTATTAGAGATTTGACTTACTAAATTAAGTTAAAATCGATGCTCAATGATTTAAGTAGTAGAGCACTATGGGCTTTAAAAGCTACAAAGCCAATTTCCTTCAATTGTGTATGTACATTTTTTGGCATCAAATTAAGTCCCTGTCCAGTATGAATCTGTACCAACTTATAGCTGAAGGACATTATTAGAGTTTATATGACTGCAATGTTATCAAAAACTCTTTGGTGACATCTCACATATGACTGAAGTACAACAACTAACAAGCATCGAGGTCATATAAACTTTTCACTACTTTCATTACTGTCCAATATTGGAGTACATATGAGTTGAACAGGTATTGTGCATACCTTAGATACAAGAAAAAATAAAAATCTCTTGATGAATAAAAACCTCTATTTTTATTTTTATTTTTAAAAACCTCTACGATTTAATTAATTTAAATCCCGATTTAAATCTACGATTTAAATCTTTACTTTGTACTATGAGAGTAATCACCTGCAGAGCTGGAAGTTTGAGGTAGGTGATCCCAACGCGGGGGACTCGATACGGTTCTCCTCTTAGCCACCCGATTAAAACCTAATTACTCTCTTTTTCCATGTGACCTCTTGCATGAGTGCCACTTGACACTGATATAGGAGTCCTCTAAGTGAGGGGAGGTTCATTCCTCCCTCTCCATGTGACACACCTATTTAGATATTGCTTAAATCTCCTAGCTACAAGCGTAACATGCTCATGTGATTGTTGCTTCAAGTTGAAAATTTATGAGGCTTTGCCATGCATTACACCTTTTTGTGAGAATTCACCAATGAATTCTTATATTAAATTCTCAAGGTTCTTGAAGGAACTTCGATTGAGTGGTTCAAACCTTTAACCAAGTAAGAGGAGATCCTACCAAGGTGAGTCCAGAGGCCTCGTAGCATGTGAAAAAGTTATACATCTACTATGCTCGTAAGGACTTGCTCTAACTCATCCACATGATCGTAAGGATCCTCCATCGATCATAGTGTTTTTTTCATGCATTTATCCACTCTAGAGTGTTTTAAGCTCTGGCAAAATCTTCAGAATGGTCTAGTGGAGGGAAAAATTTGATCCCATCTTTGCCTCTTGATGATTGTTGAGTTGACTTGGTCTTTGAATCCTATCATGGACATATTTGGTTGAGGCTTACTAATGTAGGAGGTGCTTTCCATGATGCATTCCATTTCATCTGATTCATATTAACCTCTATAGGTTTTATACAACACACACACACACACACACACACACACACACACACACACACACACACACACACACACACACACACACACACACACACACACACACACACACACACACACACACACACACACACACACACAGAGTGAAGTCTCTGCTGATTTGTGTACTTCTTACAGGACTTGCAACAAATCTTCCTAAGCCTCATGATTTACTAAAAGAAGCGCAGGCACGCATGTGGCATCCATCTTATCGTTCCTACAGTTGATGGGAGCAGCATTCATCAAGAATCTTGTTCAAATAAGTCTGGCAGCTGAAGTCACCCCTCTGTTTTTACAAACATGCAGCAAATCTGTATGTGAAGCAAATCAACATGATGGGCATGTCTTCTACAGTATGTACCAAAAGGGTGACATGGCTGCCAAAATCTCTTCCTTTTCATGTTATTTGTTATTTTTGTGGGTCTGGGTTTTTAACGTTACATAGTATGTGTACATAGGGGAGGTTTTCTATACACGTTTTGGATTAATTACCTATTACTATGAAAAGCATACATTGTGGTTACGGAAGGAACAGCTGTAAAATCATTGATTTCTATTTCATGTATACAAATCCATATGATTGTGCATGACAGTTTCAAACCCAATAACTACTTCATATTCCATTCAGAGAAGGGATTGTTAGAATATCATGAAGCAAAACCTGGTATGTATAGCTCAGGGGTGTTAAGCCTTTGGATGCATGGATATGACTGTTCTCACCTTGCACTAGCATTCGAAAGCACTTCAGTGTGAACTCTGGATGAGTCAGAGTATAGTTTTGGTACATTGGAATAAGAATATCCATGTGCAGTTTCGTGTGTAGTATGAACTCAAAGACACTCAAATGTTAAGGACTGTTTTCAAATGATTCAGATTGTGTCTTGAATGCGTTGTTACCATTGTAATGGATTATGGGATATTTCCCTTAATAAAGGAGGTGGCTGCTGTGAAATCGGAGAAGATGGGCAATAAAAGTGGAGGGAGCCATCAGGTTGATCGGGTTTTTAAGTTTTTCGTCCTGTTCATCAGCAAGGTCCTCTCAAACTATTTTGCTGGCGTCAGGCTTCATTTATGATTGCTCCATTTAATGCCAACAATGTTTCTAGACTCTACTTCGCTCTTCTGCAATCAGTCATTCTTAATGACAATGCCCTTTTACAGAGAAGTCAACATGCTGCTGGTATGGAAGTATTTCTGAGGTTAATGCACATTGCATTCGGTATTATAATGCAGTATCCAAATTGACGATTGGTAGTACTTATGTTGTAATTTTGATTTGCTGTCAAGATTACATCATAGTTAGTAATCAAAAGATTTAGAGAAGAAATCGAGAGGTTAGGATGGGAATTCGTATCTTCTTAGTTAACATAGTAGTTCCTGATCCTTGGACTATTGTCTAAGATGGATGCCTACCGGTAATTTTGTGTATTGGACCTAAATAATTATATCTTGGCTCTTTGACAGTAGGCTTATCGAGCACCTATGAACAACTATAATACATCTCCTATGGCGAGGTTGGGTAAGTCTTCCACCTGCATCACCGAAGAGACCCCGACATCTAGGTGTCTCACAGTTAAGAAAACCTCACCACAACCCTCTTTATCAAACATAAAAGGGTTTATGCAAAAGCATAACCGCTATATCAATGGCCACATGGGTGTACTTAAGCGGTATCCACAAAGTCATACATGGTGTGTATGTGCTCAATATATGCAATAAAATGACACTAAAAGGCTGAATGCATAGCCCAAAAACTAGCCAACAACACCTGCAAGTGTCTGTCAACTCTGATGTTTTAGGCTCAAAGACTTGCATAAATTTATAGCAGCTGCCCCTACGAAAACTGAAAACCTTTGGAGAAACCTATAGTTTTACGAGTATGACTGAAAACACAGGCCCAAAGATTGATATTTATTGTTGAAGAAGTACAAAGAAAACTCTTCTTGATGTTCGTGGACCTGTGTGAAGAGAATTTTGTGCAAAAGTACTCCAAAATGGCTCCAAAAGACACCCCAAAAATGCTTCAAAAATAGGCTTGAAAAGCAAAGAATGAAGCTTTGAGGGACCAAAACATGTTCAAGGCAATGTTAATCTTAGTCTTTCCCCTTCTTCAGACACCACAATAGTGTAGCTTAGTGGCAAGAGATTGCCACGATTAAGCGAGCTTCGGGGAGAACAGTACTGGGATGGGTGACCTCCCAGCAAGTATTGGGAACCTCTATCTTCCTTGATCATTGAGGTCCTCTCTTGCGCCCAACCAACAGCGCCAACGTTGACTTCGATGACTCCGATGACAAGGTATGCCAAGGTCTATGCCTTGGTCGCTGCCTTAGTCATAAGCCTTGGAGAAAGCTTGGGGTGGATGAGGAACTGCTCGCTTCGCTCGCACAAAAGAAACAAATATTTTGCATCGAAATGCTTTGATACTAGTGAATTATTTCGATGGTGATTCACCTTAGTGTGCTTTCCTTCTCGAGAGTTCTAGGACGATATCCTCGGAGTAGACAATCGAGCTCCTAGGGCCGCACACGATACTCTTCATAAAGGCTGTAGAATACACAGAAAAACATAGTACACAGGGAGCACGAACACAGATTTCTTAGGTGTTACAAATGTGGTCGAACTTATCGTCTGTGACTGACAAGGCCACTATATGTTTTATTAAAGAACATATACAAAGAAGTGTCTGGTGGCCATTTTTCCTTTCACATGAACACTAATGGTAATAGATTCATTTGTTGACCCATGAGTTTTTTTGTTTTCCACTTAAATGAACGGATCATAACACACAAAGAAAAAAAAAGGTAGGATGGTAAGGATTTAAGCATAAGCTTAGTTGGCATCATTGAGCCTTTCATTGTTGTATGCCGATAATATGTAATAAATCAATTTTTTCTTCCTTTAAATTCAATAGATCGAATTTGCAAAAGAGTATGCAAAGGTCAAAATTTGAGAAAAATAAATACACGGATTATGATTAAAATGTATACACAAAGAATCGAACATTACAATGGTCAAATGTGGATAAGAGCAAGCCAAAGTTTAAAAACTAAAATAATAAAAATTAGAAGTACAAGATGTGAAACATGGATTGAAAATATGAGAGAGCCTTTGAGTATAATACTGATATATGAAGGTCAAGGCATGATAGTCCAGAGTGATTTTTCATTTCTTTTATTATTTCCCTAGCATATGTACTAGTTACACGGGTATGCATTTGTGGTGGTCATGTAGATATGCTCCAAAGATATTTTCATTGAGCTTCATCAACATATCTTATCTACTCAGATGATCTCACACGAGTATCTATTGGGGTTTCTACTAGAGTGACAAGGAGCCTTCTATGTATTGATGCACCTCCTATCTATTGATGTTCAAGCTTCTCTATGTATTGATGCACCTCATATCTCTCTCTTTCATGCATTTGAGAGTGGATTGTGACACCTCTACCCCTTGTCCACCAGCTAGGAGTAATCCTTCTTGTTATTTGTGTGTTCCATTTTGAGGATTGTGAGTTTTTTCTTTTTTCACTTGCCACCTTTTGGTTTATGTCTTCACGTGCCCTATAGAGAGGTCAAATACATAGGAAGACTTTTGGAGTGATCCATCATGATAGAATCTTGGTAAGATATCATGCTTGCAAGTTACAATAACTCTTTGGCATCGTTGTCAAATATCATGACCACCTACAAGAGTCCTATATGATGGTATGAGAGTGTGATTGCAAGGTAGCTACATCATTTGAGATATGTGCTTGGGTTTTTTTCTTTCATGTTCATGTGTTTGAAGTTCCTCATCATTATCATCTACACTCACCTCCATAGTTAGGAGTAAATTAGTGAGTATGAGAAAATTAGTGAGTAATCTTGCTTTTTTCTCTTCTTCACACTCAACTATCTTGTCCTCCATCTTACCCACCTTGTTTTCACCCTAGAAATGCAAAAGATCTTCCCAAAAGAAGCTTAGTACACAATCTATTAAGTCAGCCCAGAGGGAGGAAAAACATCTAGCCACTTCATAAGCTCTGTTGAAGGGGTACACAAAGGTAAATTCATAGAATTTCTACTGGATTGAAACTCTCTAAAAAATAAGCTTTAGATTCTATACATATATAGTAGAGAAATTTCCAAGAACCAAAGTAATGCTTCTATTTCATAGGATTCACTTCTTCATAAGGCAAGGAAACCTTGTTTCCACTACAAGCCTTCTGTGTTTCTTGTTTGATGAGCCTCCATCATTTGTGTTTCAAGTAACTTTAATGGTAGCAAGGTGCTCTAACAGTAGAAATTTTAGCCACATGGCTGAAATTTTCCTCACAATCAATGCCATATGTTTGTGCATAACCTTTTGCTATCAGTCGTGCTTTACCTGCTTAAGCTTTAATCAACATTATGCTTTATCTCTAGCAACCTATGGGTTCTTTCCTTGCGGCATTGGAACTACCTTCCATGTTTAATGTCTATAAAGTGAAGCCATTGCTTCATCCATAGCTTTATCCCAATCTACATTTCCAATTGCATCTTCAAAAAAAGAAGGTTTAGAATCTTGTATTACCTTGTTCATGTAAGCACAATGACAAGCCATGTAGTTATCATATGTTAATCGCTACACTAAATTCCACATCCTCCCAGATCTTCTTGTTCTTGGGTCACTTCTTGTTGTATCATCTAAATATGCCTTTCTTACTCCTCGAGTCTTTATAGAGGGCAATCCAAGTTCCTCATCAAGGCTTTTTTTCTAAAACGCTTGATTATCCATCAAATACTTCAAAACCTAAATATGTTTTATAACTAGTAGAAATCTTTTCTTTACCTTGGATGCAATCGATGAATTTGCTAGACTAAAAGTTACATGCAATCTTTGACTCCATGGTTTTGAGTTGGAACTATTGCAAGGTGACACATCTGCATCCACTCAGAACCTGAGTTTTTGCACTCGAGCTTTCAACATTTTCTTTATTATTTGAGTTAACATTAAGTCCTTTTGGATCACCATAATAGTTCGAAATTTCATCAAACACTGCATCTCCGCTTACCTTCACCTGATGTGTGATTGGGTTATAGAATTTATATCCCTTTTGCTCAAGAGAGTACCCAATGATGATACATTTTTCTACTTTTGGATCAAGTTTCATCCTCACCTCATCTTGAACATGTACATATGAAATCCAACCAAATACTTTCATGGGTGATATATTTGGCTTTTTACCTATAAACTTATCTTCATGTGTAAACTTTATGTACAATATCAATTAGAGTTCTATTCATGATGTATACAGTGATGTGCACAGCTTCTGCCTAATAACAATGAGGAATATTTCTCTCAGTCATCGAGGTTCTTGCTATTTCTGCAATATGTCTATTTTTGCATTCAACAACACCATTTTATTGTGGTGTGTACTTGCATGAAAACTACATTCAAATTCCATGACTTTTTAGAAAACTACAAAATTCATAACACCTCACTCTTCTCATTCACAAAGTATACATATACTTTTCATGTATGGTCATCAATGAAAGTGACATAGAATCTACAACCTCCCACATATGTGGTCTTTGCACAACATTTGTATGCACTACCTCTAGCACATTCTCACTAACATGTTTGACATGCCAAAATGATACCCTTGATTGTTTACCAAATTGACATGCTTCACATACCTTTTTGCATCTCCACAACCTTGAAATTTTGTATTCCATTGACAAATTCTTTCATTGCATCAACTTAAACCATTGAAAATTTGCATGTCCAATTTGCTTGTGCCATATTTCTATGTTAGCAATAACACATGCACCTATTGTAAACATGGCTGCATTCAATTTAGGATTTTTTACATTCAAGGTAAACATCCTATCCACTTTATTTCCTATCAGCATATAAACCATCAGAATTGAACTTGACTTGTAATCCTTGGTCAAACATTCCTCCATCAAAAACTAGGTTCTTTGTTATATTGGGAACATGTAGTACATCAACAAGATGTTTCACCTTCAAATCCTCTATGGATAGTGCTATGTTTCTTATATCCTTGATAGGATGTGATGTATCATAACCTATTTCAACAAATCAATGATCCGGTGACTTTTGCAAACTATTAGACCATTTTGCATCACTGGTCATGCACTTTGAAGCACCTGAATCAAGATAACATACATTACCATTTGATTTTGAAACATCAGCAAAATTGTATTCATCATTTGATATTCAATCATGAACAACTTCTTTGAATCATCTACACTAGTGGACATAGTTGTTTTGTTGCTTTCTGTTGTTTTGATTCTTCAACGTGCAATCATGTTCAAAGTGACCAGATTCACCACAATTTGAGCATCCCTTAATTTCATTACCTGAATCATTTCTTTGGAAAACTTTATGGCCTCTTTTGTTGACCTTGGTCTTGGATATCATTTCCTCTTCCACTTCTAAAACCTCTCAACTTTTCATATGCTCTTAATTGGTCTTCATTCAAATTCCTCCTCATAACTACATGGGGGTTTCATTGTCTCCTTTGATGTACTTCCAGTATCCTTTTCCGATCAAGAAATTCATCATTCTGAATCTCCATGCATGAAAGTTCTTCTTGTCCAACTTAGCGCTCATAAGTTGACTCATTCCATCATCAATTGCAATTTTTGTAGCAATTTACAGTACTTCATAAACACTAGAAGCAATACCTTTGCTTGAACACTATCATATTGTAACTTGACAATTCAATCTATAAAAAACACACAGTTTTTGTGTATCAATAGTACACAAAATCGCTTGAAGTCATGGATCTAAAATGTTTGGGAGATTCTGAACAGAATGCAAGTTACAATTTTGCAAGTTGGCCTCATTTTGGTATGGGCACAACATTGTCATCTAAAAATGGAGGTTAGAATGGCTCGAAAACTAAAATTTGAGCAAAAGTAGTGACCCTAAAGGGATAAATCTTGAAAATATTTTGACACTTTTTACCTGCATGCCAAATTTTGTAGCAATATGAGATCGTTTTTGAAGCATGCATCCTCCATGCCTTATCATAGACTCTTTATTATCGACCTTCTTTATGAGCTCTCTACAACATCAAAGGAGTCTCCTATGGTGGTCAAAGAGGTGGTTGCCCTAAAAGGAACGAGGGGCCTAAAAGATCGTCATCTTGGGGAGCCAACATGGTAGTAGCCCAAGTCTTGGCATGCTCATATTTGCTGGTTGTCCAAGATGGATGGTGCTCCAATTTGATGATAACCCAAGATGGAGAGAGGTGGCATAAATGGGTGGTCGGCCAAGTCTTGGAGAGAGGTGGTACAAATGGGTGGTCGTCTTGCACTCCCTTCATATGCTAAGAAGAGAAGATGGGTGGCGGCCTCACCCCATGCATAATCTAGTCGTCTTGAAGAGCTCCCTTAGTATGGTATGGTAGGGTGTTGCCTGGACAGTCATATAGGAGTCACCTTCATGTAAGAGCTCCTTGATATGCTATGGTAGGGCATCGCCCATGGGGGTATTTCTATCATGAGATGGAGGATGTACTCACCCCATTGTGGCCAAGAGGTGCAGATGGGTTTCCTTCAAATGATGATGCTCCAAAAGCCCACCCATCAAATTTTGAAACTAGAATAGTGGTCACTAAAGCCAATGGAGAGTTGTAATCACCAAGGAGATTATGTAGAATAAGGCCCCAAAAGAAAGGGGAGAACAACTTTCAAAGCACATGAATTGGGGATGGTTAAATGACTAGCAAGATCATATGCTCTACAAGTGGTTTCAAGTCTTTCATAAATGAAAGACTTCTAGACCTAAGGGAAATATGGTAAGGATTTGTAGTTAATTCCTTGATTCTATTCTTAAGAGATAAGTTACTTTCAATTGGTAAAGGAGCATTCAGACTTTTACTCATCTTTGAGTTCCTTGGTTAGATTGATAAGGAACCTAGCTGGGTAGGTAGGGGTAAAGTTGGATAGAGGGTATTCAAGATCTGTTCCATCTTCCCTTTCACTTAGTTGACGGAAGTGCATAGGGTCCCCATCTTGGTTTGGATCTCTTTAATGATGAACATATCCGCTTGGATAGGATTCATCTTCTTGTCCAACCCATTAAGTTCTTTATAAATGTTAACATTGTGCCTTTTATGTTGTCCTACTTTAGGAAGACCCCGAGCATATCCTACCATTGTAACCCTTTTCTACAACACATAATCTACTTCTTGTTTGGGTACATCTAACAACATGTTGCTAGCATATCCTCCCATATATATGCCAAAGGTCCAAGGGGTGCATGTCATAGTATTCTTCCATGTGTCCTTCCAAGTGTACTTCGTGTGGAAACTTTCCAAAGGCTTTTCACATGGCTTCTATTTCAATTGAAGTCTGCCCTTCAATTACAAGTCAAGGTGGCACTTGGGAGAAGCTTCTCCCGAGTCTAAGGTTTTCATACCTCAGGATAATTATGCCAAAGGGTAAAAAAACCCCAATTGAGACTTCAATTAAATAAATTACCAAGGTTTAAAACCAAGAACTTGAGCTCCAACTTCAAGGGTCTAACCCATTTAAATGAAACAAATATTTCCAAGGACAAATATCATTATCCAACGGTCTAACCCAAGGGTTATACAAGACACACTTTCTAACACACCCAACACATAAAGCACAAAAAATAGACATTTTGTGATACATTCCTTGTTGAAGTAAATCAAACTCTTAGTAATAGGTGATCAAACTCCCATATGTAAGGATCAATTCCTACCTAGATGTGATCAAACTCCCATATGTGAGGATCGATTCATGCCTTAATATAGGGATGTAATCCTTATGCTAAAGTGAGATGAAACTCCCATGATATTATAAGAGTTGAATTAACATCAATTTCTTAATAAGTGTCTCTAATTACTTTCTCGGATTGAATTCCATGGATACATGATATCTTGGTATTCTTTGAATAACCCCCACACCAAAGTGTGGATTGATTCCTTGATAAAGTGATGATCATGTCCTTGCTAAAAAGATGATTGAATCCTTTCTCAAAAGATAAACAAATCCATTCTAAAAAGATGATCAATCTATTGTTCGTCTATAATTGAACTCCCCATGTTGAAGTCAGTTGAAATCCCTAATATGGGAATCAAACTCCCATAAAATAATGACCAAACCCTTAGGAAATCAGGTAATGAACCTTCTACTTGTAAGAGGATTGAACCCTAGGATTGAAACCCTCTTATACATGTGTCCTGGTTTGAAGTGAGCAAACCCTCTATTGATAAGGATATCTTGCTCCCTTAAGGTTATAAGATTGTGTGTGTGTGTGCATGTACCTGTATATACAAACATGTATGCACACACACATACACAATAGATACACATACACACACATGCAAACACAAACACACACATACACATGCACACACACACATACATAAACATACACACACATGCACATTTCACACACATCCACACATGCATGCATATACATATATATGTGTGAGTGTATGTATATATAATTATTGCATTCTAATCCACTATTTCCTTTTTATGTATAGATACGATGGATGATAGGGAGCGCAAAACAAAGTTGACTCTCATAAAGAGTTTTTTGAGCAAGCAAGTTTCACTTGGATACATAACAGTGGCAATGGAAGATTATTATAAAATGGCTATTAGTCAGTTGGACCTTATTACTTGCATGTTCATCTCACAACTAGGGGAAGGTCATCTGCCAACTCCCATGCTGAAGTTAGTCAATAATTAGCATGGAGGTATGTTTTTGGTAATACTTTTTAATAAAATAGTCACATAAATATTTGAGTTTTTTAATTTGTTTTTCATCAGACACTTATACCACCTCCTCCAAAGAATCAGAGAGCAGATCATAGGATACATGCACATGTGCACGTGCATAGGTAGCTTGGGCTTACAGTGAGATATTATGTTGGATGGATCCATATTGTACTGAACCA
This sequence comes from Ceratopteris richardii, assembly GCA_020310875.1. Taxonomy (NCBI): domain Eukaryota; kingdom Viridiplantae; phylum Streptophyta; class Polypodiopsida; order Polypodiales; family Pteridaceae; genus Ceratopteris; species Ceratopteris richardii. The sequence continues at coordinate 44,507 of MU262531.1, read as the reverse complement.
TGGTTTAGAGTTTAAGAAATGCATGAGAGCCCTATGTGATTCTTATCTTAGATTCATTGATTTAAAATGGAAGTAGGTATAAACTTATTCAAAAATTTCAAATATATTTTTTGTGTCTTATTTATATGATTGTTTCTTTTCCAATTCAGTGAATTTGATGATAAAGATAAAAAATACGTATTTAATTTGCTCAAGTCCAAGTTTGGTATTGGTTGGTCTCATAAATAAATGTATGAATGTATATATATTCATTATGGTGTGTACATGTGTGCGTGCTGGGAGTGGGGTGGGCCTCAATAACAATAATCACGTGTTTACAAGATCTTCTAACACATGAACCTTAGCATACAAACTTTAATACTAAAAAAGATGATGAGTGAGAGATAGAGAGAATAGATAGGATCTTTCAAAGTGTACAGTAAGCTAGAATGCTCACGTACACTAACTTATATTCCAATGTCAAATAACAATGTGTGAATATGATACTAACTAACAATATCTGAATCTAGGTAGAGATAGGAACTAGATACAAGAGATTGTGTGCCTAAGAGGTATGAAGAGTGTGTGTGTGAGAATATGGAGAATATAAACAATTTAGAATTTTTTTACAGCAAACTCGAATTTTGATTATCCTAAATCAAATACTAGTGAATGAAAATGAAAATCTCTCTACAAGGAAAGGAATGGAAATGCGAATCTCCCTTTTTTTAACTAAGATGTGTTGCATGCGCATAATCCCAAGCCACAAAGGTACCATACACTCCGACAAAATTTTAGGCATTAAAGAAAAAACTAACATTGCTTATGGGATTGAGCTTACATCGCATATATGATGCTCGAGAATAATTGTATATGCAATGTTACATAAAGTATCATACATGCAACACTCAAACATGTTGCCACACAAAGCATTGCAAGCTAGTGACACTTTGGGTGGCATGTGCAAACTATCTAGGATGCCCATGCCATCCTGTATGTGATGTCATGTATCTCATCTCTTGGCAATATTATACTGGGAGAGTGATTCTAGAGGAGCTTGACATCGAACCCCCCCTGTTGTAATAGAATGAGAGGGAGAGAGAGAATGGCGAAGGAGAGAGATGATGGGGAGAGAGAGAATGGCGAAGGAGAGAGATGATGGGGAGAGAGAGAGAGAGAGAGAGAGAGAGAGAACAAAGAGAGAGAGAGAGATGAATACACACACACTTATGCTCATACATACACATCACACATAAATGCATGCACTTATACACATACACACACATACACACACACACACACACACACACACACACACACACACACACACACACATATATATATATATATATATATATATATATATATATATATATATATATATATATATATATATATATATATATATATATATATATATATATATATATATATATATATATATATATATGTGTGTGTGTGTGTGTGTGTGTGTGTATACATGTATATATATATATATATATACTGTATGTATCTATATATATATATATATATACATGTATGCACACATGCACATTGCACACACATCCACACATGCATGCATATGTATATATATGCGTGAGTCAAAGAATCACAAAGCAAAGAACATAGGAGACATGCCCATGTGAACATGCATAGGTAGCTTGGGCTTACAGTGAGATATTATTTTGGATGGATCCATATTGTACAGAAGGAGGATTTAGAATTTAAGAACACATGAGAGCCCTATGTGATTCTTGTCTTAGATTCATTGATTTAAAATGGAAGTAGGTATACGCTTATTCAAAAATTTTGAATATATTTTTTGTGTTTTACTTATATGATTGTTTCTTTTCAAATGTAGCGAATTTTATGATAAAGATAAAAAATATGTATTTAATTTGTTGGAGTCCAAGTTTGGTATTGGTTGGTCTCGTATATAAATGTATGAAGGTATATATATTCATTCTTGTGTGTATATGTGTGTGTGTATGTGTACATGTATATATGTTAGAATTTTAGGGATTAGATTTAGGAAATTCTAATTTGTATCATTTTTAGGAATTTTGTCACCAATCATTGTATTAGTTTAGGTCAAGGACAAAAGTCGTATATGGATACTTGTAGATACACATGCAAGAAAGAAATCAATAACCATAGATGCATATAATTGATGATGTTTGAAGAGCTTAAGAGACAAGAAAAGCTCCTAAAAGAATGAATAATAAAAAGGTAGTGAATAGAATTTGTACGAAGAAATTTATTTGTTGCCAAATAATCTTCTCTTTTTTATACATGATACTTCGAGTCCTACAAATGTATTTGCTTCCTCCATGTTATAGATGACTTCATACTTTCCTTCAAAACGTCTTCACAAACTTTGCAAAAAAAGCCATGAACTTTTAGCTTTTTTTTCAAGCCTCTCATCAAGTAAAATATGGTTTGCATCTTGCTATAGTTTGTTCAAATCAAACTCTTAGCCTTCATTAATCTTGAAAGCTACATCATTAGGTGTTCTAAAAGCTTTGTTATTGAATGAATATCTATATGTCTATCTATAAGTTTATTTCTCAAATCGAATGGCTAAAAATGAATCTACTCCAATCAATGGAGCAGATTACTAGCGATATAATTTATCTTATTGGAGGCCATGATGGGTGTTCATGGTTTTGTATTGTTTACATTCTTTATACTAAAAGAAATGAGATCACCTTTGTAGCTCCTTTATCAAGAGTTAGATCGTATTCTATAGTTTGTGTGCTGATGGAATCATTGAATGTTTGTGGTAGTGGAAATGGAAGTTTATGGTTCAATAAAGTGAAAATGTACAATTATGTTAAAAACAATAGATTCTATGTTCTCTTATGTCACAAATGAAGGAAAATATTGTACATGACTATATGAGATAGAATCTATGTGATTATAGGTGGGAATGTCATAGTGTACTTTTTTGATTTTGAGTGCTATGATATATATCAAGGAACATGAATTTTAGCAATTAACATTAAATAAGGAAGGCTTTCCAATCCCACCTCCAACGACATTGATTCTACCTCCTATGTTACATCAACAAGAATTTTCTTCCTTTGTCACTAAGGAGAACATACCACCCATTCATATTTATCATAATTATACATCCTACTACATTGAACTATAAAATTCTATTTCTCTAACAAAATTCTAATTCCATTTGCACACAATCTATAAAATGTGAACTATCTCCTCACAAAAAGAGCTATAGATTCACCTTATTTCATCTAGCATACCATGAAGATCCATCATGGTCACTAATAAGGTAAATTTGATGATCATAATCTGCCCCATTGATTAGAGTCAATTTATTTTCATCCATTCCATTTGAAATATAGATAGGTAGATGGATGGATAGATATCCATTGAACAATATATCTTTTATAGCACATAGTGATTCAACTTGAAGAATGAAGGGAGAACAAGAGCTTGATTTGAGTATATTGTTGCTTAATGACAACCATAGGTGCTTCACGAAATGCTAAAAAAAAAGCTAAAAGTTCATGTCTTTGGTTGGAAAGTTTGTGAAGAGAAAGAAAGATATTAAGTCATCTATAAAATAGGAGAACAAAATTCATTTAGAAAAATTGAAGGCTTTGATATCAAAGATGGACAAATATTTGATATCAAAGAATTGAAAAGAATTTTGCTAGTATATGTGCCATTCACTTTGTTTTTCTCTTTATTATTTTAGGTAATCTTTACATCTCTTAAGCTCTTCAAGGATCTTCAATAATATGCATGAATATTGATTGCTTTTTTTGCATCACTCAAGTCTCTTATGTGTGTTTAAGGTTGAATGAATAATTTTTGAAATTGATCTATGTTTCCTATTCAAAAGAATAATAACTGGAAAAAATAATTACTGAATATAAGAATAATTACCTAAAAGATAATGTCAATAATAACAAAACCATAATGCTACAATATGTGTGCCTCGATTAGCTTTTATGTGAACCGTTTCCCTTTACATGAGCACTTTTTACTCTAGTGTTGGCTACAACTTTTTTCCCCATGTAACCACATATACATGATATACTCATATGTGGTGGTACTTAGGGATTCACTCATAGCTCTCACTCCACTCATTCTCATTTCATTGATCATCTAGAAACAAAAAGCTCTTCCAACCATCACCTTTCAAGGTATTTTGATCTCCCTATTTTCTCCAATGTACTTCTCTGCATGCTTCCTCACTCTCTCAGATAACGAAAAGTGTTATCAGATAATGTGACACACATATTCACCAAAGCTCTTCAATAGGAAAAGCCTAAAGCTTTTCACAAAGCTTTAGGATTATTACCTTGTGGGTCTTGATTCATCACTCCCTATATGTGTTCACATCATTCACTCCAGGGGGGTTTGTTATAGTTATGTGTCCCCCTAGTAGCTTTGATGTGAATCATCTCCCTATACATGGGCACTTTTTACTCTAGTATTGGCTAGAGTTTTTTTCCCCATGTAACCTCATATACATGATATAATCATATGTGGTGGTAATTAGTAATTAGGGTTCACTTATAGCTCTCACTCCACTTATTGTAATTTTACTAATCATCTATTGATAGTGAGCTCTTCTAACCATCACCTTTCATGGTGTGTCGATCTCCTTCTTTGCTCTTATATGTAATTCTATTCATGCTTCCTCACCATTGTAAAAGCTTCCATGCTAGAAGATAATATCCACCAAGAGAGTGGGTGAGTACATATCCATCCATCTAACTCCACCCATATATATACCAAAGGTCCAAGGGGTGCATTTCATAGGATTCTTCCATGTGTCCTTCCAAGCATCCTTCATGTGGTTACTTTCCCAAGGCTAGTCACATGGTGTCTATTTCAATTGAAGCCTTCCATTCAAGTATGAGTCAAGGTGGCACTTGGGGGAAGTTTATCCCAAGTTTAAAGTTCTCATACCTTAGGACAATTATTTCTAAGGGTAAAAACTCTCCAATTCAGACTTCAATTAAATAAATTACCAAGGTTTAACAATAAGAACTCAAGCTCCAACTTCAAGGGTCTAATCCACTTAAATAAACCAAGGGTTTCCATGGATAAATGCCATTATCCAAGGGTTTAATCCAAGGATTACAAAATATTATTCCCCCCTTTAACATTTTCCTCCTTGAAAATTTGGCATAATACGTGGTGTACCCCCCCATGCACCATTATCTAACTTGTGGATCATGGATTCACTCTCAAAAGATTTACCTCATTCCTGAATCAAAGTTGGAAAAGAGGGAAATATTTAATTGATGGAACTTACTCATTCCCAATTGCCGCTTTCTTCTATCCCATCCATCCATTTAACTAAGCACTCCTTATATAAGAAATTCCTAGTTCTTTTATCCCGAGTGCATAGTATCTTCTCTGGTTCATAAGGGATGTTATGAAGGGAAATCAGTTTGGACTATTGTATTTGATGATACAAGATTTTCTTGTCCAGTGAGTTTTCTTTTTAATCTACTTACATGAAACATTGGGTGAAGTAAACAATAATCTCGTAGTTCCATCTCATAAGCCAAAGTACCTATCTTTTTGAGAATCTTAAAAAGGCCACAAAATCTTGGAGAAACTTTAGGATAGGGTCATGTTTTCAAGATTTCAAATTTCTCGAGAACTTTTAGATAGACTTGTTCTCCAACCTGAACGAAAATGTCTCGCCTCTATGGGCCACTAAATGCTTTAGATCTATCGTGGGCTTTTCTCTGGTTTTCCTTAGCTACTTTTAGCTTAAAGTTCATATATTCCAAGAAATACTTTGCTTCTTTGACCTTTTCATTTTGCATTCCAACTGCATACGATGCTCTTGGTTGGAACCTGTATAGTAACATGAAGGGACTATACTAAGTTTCGGAGTGCATAACACTATTGTATGCAAACTCAACTAAAGTTAAATAGTCCTCCCAATTAGTTTGGTTTGAATATATGTAAGATCATAACATATCTTCCACTATTCGATTGACTCTTTCAGTTTGACCATCTGTTTGTGGATGTTCTGATGTACTCATGTTTAACTTGGTTTCCAACATGCTGAACAAATCTCTCCAAAAATGACTAGTAATCTTTGTATCTCTATCAGACACTATCTCTTGAGGTAGACCATAGAATTGATAGAGATGCTCTATAAACATTTTAGCTAATTCTAGAATTTTAACTATAGTATGAGTATGTATGAAATGAGCCATTTTGATCAATTGATCAACTATGACCCAAACTACATCATGATCTCTTTGGGTTCGAGGCAAGCCCATGATAAATTCCATGGAAATGCTTTCCCATTTTCCATTGGGAATTTCCAAGGGATGTGATAGACTTCCTATCTCAAAATTTTTTACTTTATTTACTTGGGATTTTGTACATGTGAGTACCTAATCATGTACGTCTTTATGTATGCTAGGCCAGTAAATAAATTATCTTTTGCCCAATTTATAATTTTTATTGATTCCTAGATGATGTGCACTCGGGGCATCATGGCATTCAAAAAAAACTTTTCTTCTAAGTTTTTGATCACAAGGGACACATACTTTTTCTTGTATAACAAATATTCATATTGAATACTATAGTGTTTAAACTTATCTTCAGTTGGTAAGTTTGTATCTTGAGTGGAAGCCTTCTTTGAGGCTTCCTGAAAGCTCATATCTTTTTGATACTTACCTTTCAATAATTCTACTTAATCATTGGAAATTTGTATGAAACTCAAAGAATTCAACATTTGCATTTTGCTTAATGCATGTGCCACTACATTGAATTTTCCTCTTCTATATCTGAGTTCATAGTCCAATTCTTGAAGTATATTGGCCCATCTAGCTTTTCTACCTAATAACTTATATTTGCTTGTTCATATGCAAGTCCCAAGCTCAAAAGGTTGTGTGGAGATAGGAGATAACACTGAGAATCCCATTACACATGTGGGAGATGTGAAGTTAGGTAAGACTCTTAAAGATATGCTCCATGTTCCAAGAACCTTAGCTCTATAGGATAGATGGTAGAGAGAGGTATGCAATTTATATTTGATGCAAAAGGGTGCATGGTGAAGCAAGAAGGTAAGGTCATTGCCAAGGGAAGGAAAGAAGGTAGATTGTTCACAGTAGGTGTTGCTCTTAGACACAACAAAGTATGGTATGTGATGATTGGTAACAAAAGGATTGGAGAGATTGATCTTTGGTACAAGAGGATAGGAAATATCAATATTCCCAAGTTAAAAATCATTTGCAAAGCAGGTTTGGTGCATGGAATACCAAATATTGAAGGCCAAGGTCTACATGAGTTTTGTGATGCTTGTCAGCTAGGTAAGAAAGCAAGGAAGCCATTCCAAAGAGTGAGTACATATCTTCTAAGCTCTTGGAGCTTATACACTCAGATGTATGGGGCCCCAGCAGAGAGTCTTCATTGGGAGGATCTAGGTACTTTGTCACTTTCATTGATGACCACTCAAGAAAGGTATGGACATATGTTATCAAGGAAAAATCAAAAGTGTTTTTATGCTTTCAAAAGTTTAGGTCCCTTGTTGAGAAAGACTGTGATGCACACATCAAGATACTAAGGTCAAATGGAGGGGGAGAGTATTTCTCTAAGAAATTCACAAAGTACTTGCAAGACATTGGCATAAAGAGGCATGTTACATGCAGGTACACTCCTCAACAAAATGACGGTCTAGAGAGGAAGAATAGGCATTTGGTTGAGATAGCTAAGTGTCTCATAAATGAAGGTAAGGTACCATTCTCTTATTGGGTTGAGACTGTGAATACAACTTGTTACTTGATAAATATGGTTCCAATAGGTGGTGTGCACAACTTGACTCCACACAAAGTTTATTATGGCAAGAAACCAACAATCGAGCACCTCAAGGTATTTGGATGTGTATGCTTTGTTCATGTTCCTAGTGAAGTGAGAACTAAGTTAGAGCCCAAGAGTGAGAAATGTGTGTTCATTGGCTACTCTTAGGAAGGAAGGCATAAAGATAGGTCAAAATAGGTGGGTGTACAAGACCAAGAGGAATGCAGATGGTAGCTTGGCAAGGTACAAGGCTAGACTAGTAGCCAAAGGCTTCACAGAGACACAAGGGGTGGATTATGAGGAGAGTTTTAGCTCTGTGGCAAACAAGGCTACCATTAGAGCTCTTATAGCCCTATGTGCAGCAAGGAGGTGGCCTATCTACCAGATGGACATAAAGAATGCTTTCTTGAATGGTGAGTTACAAGAAGAGGTGTTCATGGAACAACCTCAAGGGTATGTAGATCCACAACATCCTACCTATTTTTGAAAATTGAAGAAGGCCTTATATGGCCTAAAGCAAGCCCCAAGGGCTTGGAATCAGAGTCTAGTGGACTTCTTGAAGAGATGTGGTTTCTCTCCAAGTGATGCAAATCCATCCTTGTGTATGAAGAAAACAAATGACAAGATATGTTTGATATGCATATATGTAGATGATCTCCTTGTGACAAGTGATGATGATTCAGGGATAAGGACCATCAAAGAGAAGCTTGGAAGAGAGTTCAAAATATCAAATTTAGGTGTGCTAAAGTACTTTCTTGGCATTGAGGTGATCTATGGGAAAGAAGGTATCTATCTCTCTCAAAAGAAGTATCTTCTAGATGTGTTGTTTAGGTTTGACATGATAGAATGAAAACCAATAGCTCAACCTATGGATTCAAATTTCAAGTTTAAGCAAGGATGATGGTAAGAAGCTAGAAGACCTTACACTATATAGGAGCACTTTGGGATCATTGATCTATGCTACACTCACAAGGTCTGACTTGTGCTACATAGTTGGAGTTCTATTTCAGCTCATGCATGCAACCATAGATACACAACTCAACCATGCAAAGAGAGTGTTAAGATATGTTAAGAGTACAATTAATTATGGGTTGCTATATAGGTATCATGAAGAACTTCAAGTAAGAGCATGGCATGATGCAGATTGGGTAGGGAGTGTTGATGATAGAAGGTCAATTTCTGGCTATGTTTTCATGCTAGGTACAAAAGCAATTTCATGGATGAGCCAAAAACAACCCACAGTTGCATTGAGCTCAACAGAGGTTGAATATAGAGCTTTAGCCCTCACTACATGTGAAGCAATGTGGCTCAAGAAGCTCTTCAAAGATTTTGGTATACAACTTGGACCAATTCCAGTTTATGGAGATAACATGTCAAGCCTACATCTTGCCAACAATCCCATGTATCATGCAAGAAGCAAGCACATTGAAATGCATTACTGTTAGGTAAGGGAAAAGGTTGCAAGTGGGGACATTAGTATTCATTTTGTAGGTACAAAGGTCCAAGTTGGAGATATCATCACCAAAAGCTTGGATGCGACCAAGTTAAAAAAAAGTTCAAAGGCTATGAGCTTACTTGATATGGACACTACTGTTGGATGTGATGGCTGGGTACAATCAGAAGACCAAGGTGGTGCTGCTAGACCTGCTTCACACCTGCCCTTTCTTTTCTTCAGATATGGTTAGGAGACTCCTTGAGCTTCCAAATGACACCAAGAAACTATATATGTGTTGTACAAAGTGATTGAGTAATGACCAAATCAAAACAGATAAGTTTGAACCTTCATAAGTCCAAAAACTTGCTATTTCTGTAATGACACCTGCTCAGTCCTAAGCTCAGTGTGTCCAGCACACTTACAATTGGTCTAATTCCTTCTGGGAGTATTAAATTAACTTAACAAGCTAACATTAGCAAGTTAAATCACTCCAAATGATAAACTATACACTGAGCATGATGTTTAGCAAAATTAGGAACACCCCCGACTTTTCAGGAAACACACAGAAATATACCAGTGATCACTTCGACAGCAATTTCTCCCAATTGGCTGAATAGATTGACTTGAAACTTTGTAGTGTTGTAGAATGCTTTGAGCTGGTTCCAATGAGCCCTTGATCATCAAATTTGGTTCAGTAGATCTTGAGATATGCTCTGTTGAAGTTGACAGACTTGGAGGTAGTCACTCAGAGAAAACACAGAGTAATAAACTATGAGTATATGTATTGATACTATCAAGTGTACATTCCCATTGGCATGTAGAATGATGCCCAATGGTACTCAGAGGTGTAGGCTAGGTAGTAGCTCTCACACTCTCACAAATATGCTTGGATTAGCCTCGGGAAGAGAGTCACTTAACCCGCGACTTTTTACATTGACTTTTATAGATGTTTTGAAGGAATTTGAATTTCAAAATTCAAATGTAGGCTCCCTCAAATCTCTCAACTAATCACATGGAGATATTCTCTCCATTCATACCTTTCAATTTCCACGACTTTTGAAGGTAGGTACAATTACAAGAAGTCACTTTGACTTTTACATAAAGTAATAAGTAACTAAGCATAGGCATGTGTTCCTATGCTCTTTCTTGGAATGAAGTAATCCAAACTTTTGCAATAAACTTCAATGTTGATATCCAAAGCTAAGTGATCTTTGTGCAATCTTCATGTTGAGTCTTCAAGGCACAAAACAAGTCCAAGTGTTAAGGCTTGCTTGCACCAACAGCTCCCCCTCAAGCCAAACACTTGCTTGAGTCTTCATCTTTAGTCTTCAATGATATCCTGTAATCCAATCATGGATTTAAATCTGCATAGCTTGCTCCCATCCAAAGCTTTTGTAAGCAAATCTGCACATTGAATATTAGTGGACACATATGATAATTGGATTTCTTTGCTAAGTAGTTTCTCCCTCACATAGTGGTAATGCACCTCTATGTGTTTTGTCCTAGCATGATACACAGGATTAGCAGCTAAATGAAGTGAACTTGTGTTATCACCAAATATGATAGGTGGCCTTGTGTATAGGCCCAATTCTGAATAGAGTAACTTCAACCATATTGATTCTTGAGTGGCATTAGCTAGCCCTCTGTATTCTGCCTCAGTAGATGATAGAGCCACTGTGGGTTGTTTCTTGGATGACCAAGAAATAGGTTTATCACCTGCAAAGCATATGTAACCAGATGTACTCCTCCTGTCATCCTTGCAACCTGCCCAATCTGCATCTGAGTATACCTTGATGTCAATGTCTGATGAATATGGATAATACAAACCATGATTTTGTGTTCCCTTTAGGTACTTTACTATCTTCTTGGCTGCCTCCAAATGTGGTACTCTTGGCTTATGCATAAATTGACTAAGTACACTAACACCATATGATATATCAATCCTAGTTAAGGTAGCATAATTGAGACTACCTACCAAACTTTGGTAACCTGTAATATCCTTGAGTTCTTCTCCTTCATGTGCACTGAGTTTGTGGTTGACCTCCATAGGAATGTTTGAGACTTTAGCTTCCTGCAAGTTAAACTTCTTGACCATGTCCTGAATGTACTTCTTCTGAGTAATGTATATACCTGAATTTGTGTAGACCAATTCAAGCCCTAGGAAGTACTTCAATAATCCAAGATCATTGATCTTGAATTCCTTCATCATTTGTCCTTTGATGTGTCTAATTCCTTGAACATCATTTCCTGTAATAATGATGTCATCAACATAGACACACAAGTATATTACCTCTGAATTGTTCTTCTTTATAAACAATGAAGTATCTGCTTTACTCATCACAAATCCTTGATCCAAGAGATAGGTTGTCAACCTATAGTTCCATGCTCTAGGTGCCTGCTTTAATCCATACAGAGCTTTCTTCAATTTGCAAACATGATTTACCTTATTGGGATCCTCATAGCCAGGTGGTTGTGACATGTAGACCTCTTCAGATATCCATCCATTCAAGAATGCATTCTTCACATCCAATTGGTACATGTTCCAATTCTTGGATGCAGCTACACTCACCATAATTCTGATAGTTGGCATCTTTGCCACAGGAGAAAATGTCTCCTCATAATCAATGCCTTGGGTTTGTGCAAAACCCTTGGCTACCAACCTAGCTTTGTACCTGCTTATTGTACCATCTGAGTTCCTTTTGAGTTTGTAGATCCATCTGGATCCTATGACCTTCATGGAGTCCTTCTTGGGTACCAAGTCCCAAGTATCACTCTCCTTGAGAGCCTCCATTTCTTCATCCATTGCTTCCTTCCATTCTGGTTTAGTAATAGCTTCCTCAAATGTACCTGGTTCTTCACTTAAGATATCCTTTGCAAGATATACAGAGTGCTTGGTTACAAGTGAAGTATCATATCCATACGTAATAGGTTTCTTCTTTTCCCTTGAAGATCTCCTCATAGCTTGAGTTGAGGATTCTGGATTGTCTTCAAGTTGCTTCATCTTCATCTTCCCTTTGGATTTCCATGCTTTGAATTCTTCAATATTGATGGTGTCTTCATCATCTGAGCTTGTATCCTCATTCTGAGTTGGTTCTTGTCTGACAAGCTTTGGAAAGTCTTCTTCCATATCATAAGGTAAACTCACTTTCCTGCACTCATTATCATACCATGAATCATTTTCATCAAAGATGACATCTCTGCTTACCTTGAAGCCTTTGTTTGAGGGGTTATAGAACCTGTATCCTTTTTGATTCAAATCATAACCAATAAAGATACACTTTTCAGCCTTAGGGTCTAGTTTTCCCCTTACCTGTGAGGGAATATGCACATATGCAACACACCCAAAGATCTTGCAATGATCCAGAGAAGGTCTCTTACCATGCCAAGCTTCATAGGGTGTCATTCCATCAAGTGTCTTTGATGGCAACCTGTTGATCAAGTATGTGGCAGTAGATACACTCTCTGCCCAAAGATAATTTGGTAGTTTCTTTTCATTAAGCATAGACCTAGCTGTCTCCACAATGAGTCTATTTCTTCTTTCAGCTACCCCATTTTGTTCAGGTGAGTACCTTGTGGTAATCTCCCTCTTGATGCCTCTTTCTTGCAAGAATTCTTCAAAGTCATTGGAGAAGTATTCTCCACCACCATCAGACCTTAACCTCTTCAAATGTCTACCTGTTTGATTCTCTACTAATGCAAGATACCTTTTGAAGCAATTAAATACTTCATCTTTATGTTTCATGAAGTACAAGACAGTCCATCTGCTATAGTCATCTATAAAAGATACATAGTACCTTGATCCAGATATGGATGGCTCCTTGCTTGGTCCCCAAACATCTGTATGCACCAATTCCAAGTAATCTTCATGCATAAATCCTTTCTTGGTATATGGCAACCTGTGTGACTTACCAAATTGACAAGCCCCACACTTGTATATCATGTGTTGCTTGGATACATTAGGTATCCCAAGCACACATTGATCTCTGCTCATCTGCTTTATGGTTCTCTCTCCAATGTGACCCAATCTCTTGTGCCACATCTCCAATTCTGATAGGGTTTGATCCCTATAGTTGTACAAGGCAATATTTTTAGTATCCTCAAGTTCAAAGGTAAATAGTCTACCTGACTTCTCTCCCTTGGCTATCCTTCTGAATCCATGTCTTGGATCCTCCACAAATGCACCATGTTGAGTGAACCTGACTTGTAGACCTTTTTCAACAATCTGACCTACACTCATCAGATTCTTGGTGATTGTTGGGACATACAATACTCTGCTTAGCAAATTTTGATTACCATCACTTGTTTTGACATTACCTACTTTAACCACTGAGTGTTTAGTGTCATCACCTGTCTGCACTTGGTGCTTGCCTTTAGGTTCTTCCAAATCAGAGAGTAAGGCAACATTCCCAGCTACATGGTTAGAGCAACCTGAGTCAATATAGAACAAATGATCATCATTGATACCTGATTTAGATGTCATGTTCATAATCAACAAGGAATCATCTTGATCCTCTGCATAATTGTTGTAATCCTTTCTGTTCCTGTATCCTCCTTGATAATTGCCATTGTGATTGTAGCTATTGTTGTAGTTGTTGTTGTAATTATTGTTGTAGCCATGGTAGCCTTGAGATTGATTGAATCTGCCTCTGCCTTGGGAGTATCCTCCTCTTTGGTGACCTCTTCCTCTTTGGTTCTTGTAGTTTTTGTAGCATTCATCTGTAGTATGATTTGACAAACCACAAATATTGCATGGAGATTGATTATAGGGTCTCCCCCTACCTGACTTACCTCCTCTGCCCCTACCTCTAGATGATCTACCTCTCCCTGCATAGTTTGCTTGGGAGGTGGATCCTTCATCATCAACCTTCTTGCTTTTACCCTTATCTTTAGACTTCTTATCGGTATATAGGGCAGAGGGATTGTTACCTTTTGATTGCTCTCCATTCTTTGTGATCTTGGCTTCATGTGTAAAGAGTTGTCCAATCAAGGTTGTTAGATCAGGTGCTTGAATGTCCATGTACAAGTCCATTGCAGTGGTAAAGCTTTCCCACTTGTCATCTGCTTTGAGTCCATTGATCACTTGTCTAACAATTTGCTCTTCTTCAATTTCTTCTCCAACACTTGCAAGTTGATCTGCTATATCTTTGACTTTGGTGACAAAATCTGAAACACATTGTTTTGATTGCTTCCTAAGAGTTGTAAACTCAATCCATAGCTGATTCTTTCTGGCCCTTGTGCTTGATGAGAAGTATGTTGACAAGGTCTCCCAAGTCTCTTGGGAAGTCTT
>MU262531.1:17500-22500 GCA_020310875.1 Ceratopteris richardii | reverse complement strand
TTTTCCGTACTTCCATTGATTTTGCTTTTGCAGGATTGTAAGTAAGAATGTGACTCATTACATCACTTCAATTATGGCTTTTTATGGACTATATTCATATTGACATTTTTTTTTCAACATTTTGATGAGGTTTTAATGGTGCAATGATTATACAGGAACTTGCATATGACAAAATGGATGGTATGACAAAATGGATGGTATGAAAAAATGGAAAAGATTGGATGACATGACCGATACAAGCGATATGAGCCATCCAAAATTCTCCGATTACCCATATCGCTTGCATCGGTCGTGTCATAAAAACTTCTCTATCCTCTTCACATTTAACTTTTCAACATGAATAAAGCAAAAAGCACCCAAAATAGACATTTTGATGATAGAACCAATTCAATTTTTTTGGAACCATGCAATGAAGTCACTTTTACTTAGTTCTCAAGAGGATCAATTCAACATTACATTACTCAAGGCATATAAATATAGTTACAATGACCATCTTCCAGATGAAGACTGGCATAATTACATACAATTTGTACATCAATAAATCTTCCAACATATGTTGGTTACACATTAGATTACAATCTTACATTCCAAATATAAGGGCATATTGCATGTTCCATAATGGCATTTATTGCTCTCTCCTTGATCAAGATGACCCAAGCATATGGATAGTCTGACAAGTTCAACTCAGGGTTGTAAAACCTGCTTTCCAAGAACCTTACTGCATTTGCAATCACTCTCCAGTCACACGAGGTGTTGTATTTCTGTAATGGCACATGTACTTGAATGTATCCAAACCTTTTTTCTTCTTTCAATGAAGGAATTCCTAGAATGTTTCGATCAATATGCATTTTGAGAAGCTTAGCAGCACTGCAAGGTAAACTTGAATTTAGAATGGATGGCAAGGCTTTAAAATAGAACACAACAAAACGTATGGCGAGGCTTACACTTTGGAGTTTCCATGTTGTGATTGGAGAGAATTCCTTGCTGTCTTCTTTGTCCTAGCCATAACCTACAAAAAAAAGATTATTATCATCAGATAAATAGGACTTTTACTAGAGAAAAACAAATCATGGATCAGTAAGGATTAATATTAGGACATGGATCAATTACACAAAAAAAGATTACATCCTTCATATTTGCAATGTCTTGTACCCCTTTGGGCAATAAATATGTGTATCTATGTACATTTCATGAGTAATAAGCTTTGAAAAGAAATATATTTAATAGAAATAACTCGAAACACAAGCAGAAACAAAGCATGAGACACGACCAATCCAAGCAATTAGGGTCATCAAAGAATATCGGATGGGTCTAATCGTTTGCATTGGTCCTAGTTGCTTGAATTGGTCATGTCCAAAGGAGGTCATCTTGAAGCTTAGATTGCATGTGAACTTTTGTATCTTATTATTGGTTAAGGATTTTAAGAAAATAATGCAACCATTGCGTGCGGAACGTGCCAAAACCCTAAGATTGACTGTCTATTTGCATGATTTTGATACCCGGAGGTCTTGATAAGCCTTTTTGTATTGATTTCCAGACACGACCGATGCAAGCGATTAGGCCCATCCAACATTTTCAGATGAGCCTAATCGCTTGCATTGGTCGTGTCCTACATTCATGCACAAATAGGCTCATCAAGACCTCTCAATATCAGAATCATGCAAATAGACAGTCAATCTTAGGGTTTTGGCACGTTTCGGATGCAATGGTATCATTAGTTTCTTGAAATTCTGAGCCAATAGTAAGATAGGGAAATTCATAACCGATGCAAGCGAAATAAGCCAACTTGCACAAAAAAGAGTTTAAAAGCTTGGAACAAATTTTAAACGCAGAAAAACTAATTAAAAAAGCTTTCACAAAGCACTCAAGAAACATGACCGATACAAGCGATTAGGGTCATCGGGAAATCCTCGAATGTCCTTAATCGCTTGTATCGGTCGTGTTGTAAAATAATTGATCATGATGACCCTAAACCCTCACACAAAATGTGGTCTATGGAAAGTTTTGAAAAGCATGTAAAAACGCGAAGACAACGGCAAGTTGATGGTAGCAAGGAGTTTCACAAAAAATGAAAAAAATGAATAGAAGAGCTTAAATAGGTCTCTTGGATGATTTGACCGTTGGTGACACGTGGCAATGTGTGATTGGTCCATGTCATCTAGCCGTTGCGAATCCCAACGTTACAATGCCACGTGGCATCATTCGAGTGGGCCACGCCATCTAGTCGTTGTGATTCCCAACGTCTTTTGCCACGTGGCACTCACTTATTGGTCCACGTCATGTGACCGTTACCCGGTCCTTCTCGACTATAAATACGGGTCCCGTTCACCATTTCACATTTTCAACCTTCATAGAATTTCTCTCTTCATCTGCATACTTGTGCTACATACCCGATACAACTGATACAAGCGATTACACGCATTTGACCTACCTTTGACTAGCTTATTTCGCTTGCATCGGTCATGAACTTCCCTATCTTACTATTGGCTCGGAATCAAGAACCTAATGCTACCATTGCATCCGGAGGAACATGCCAAAACCCTAAGATTGACTGTCTATTTGTATGATTCTGATATGGAAAGGTCTTGATGAGCCTATTTGTGCATGAATCTAGGACATGATCAATGCAAGCGATTAGGCTCATCTGGAAATGTTGGATGGGCCTAATCGCTTGCATCGGTCGTGTCTGGAAATCAATACAAAAAGTCTTATCAAGACCTCTGGGTATCGAAATCATGCAAATAGAAAGTCAATCTTAGGGTTTTGACACGTTCCAGACGCAATGGTAGCATTATCTTCTCCAAATTCTTAACCAATAATAAGATACAAAAGTTCACATGCAATCTAAGCTTCAAGATGACCTCCTTTGGAGACAACCAATTCAAGCGATTAGGACCATCCAAGCTTCCTTGATGGGCCTAGTCACTTGAATTGGTTGTGTCCAATCAAGTATCATATTTATAGCTATATGAATGAATGCTCCATATAGAACAACTAAATGTGCTTATAAATATTATTTTCAACATTAATTATATGTTTCTATAAAGTTAAGGATGATAAATCAAACATGACTGATGCAAGCGATTATGCCCATCGGATATTCTCTGATGACCCTAATCGCTTGGATCGGTCGTATCTCATGCTTTGTTTCTTCTTCTGTTTCCAGTTATTTCTATGACTTTAAAAGACCTTTTACTTTTTCTAACCTAGATTTTCAATTTTTTCCACAGATATCTATATTGGATGAAGACAACTACATTGGGAGGGGGAAGGGAACAAGGAAAACCATAGAGAAGAAAGGAAAGACAAAGATGGATATTCATTCAGTGATCCACTATCTTCCAAAACTGAATCCAAAATTATTTCGTGTTATTCATAAGCAGTATAGTGAAGAGGCAGAGTTTTCACTATTCTCCTTGAGGACTCTTTCAAGATACATGGGTTTTACTTCAATACCCTTTAATGCATACAGAGTTTTTCTACTTGAAAGAACAGGTGCATTAAGAATTTTTGGATATGCCCCAGGATTCAATGCTTCAAGGGCAGGCTACTTCCTTTGTTACTCAAGCTATGCAATGGTTGTAGGGGTGTCATATGTTCAAAGTATTATTGTCTACAGGAGAAAAGAGTACCTCAGATATAGAGGAGATTTTCTAGAGACAAGTTCATTCAAAAGGCTCAAGAAGAATTAAATATATTTCTATTCAAAGCTTATTACTCATGAAATGTACATAGATACATTGTAATATATTTATATGCCTTAAGTAATGTAATGTTGAATTGATCCTCTTGAGAACTAAGCAAAAGTGACTTCATTGCATGGTTCAAGAAAAATTGAATTGTTCCTATCATCAAAATGTCTATTTTGTGTGGTTTTTGCTTTATTCTTGTTGAAAAGTTAAATGTGAAGAGGATAGAGAAGTTTCTATGACACGATCGATGCAAGAGATGGGGGCAATCGGAGAATTTCGGATGGCTCATATCGCTTGTATCGGTTGTGTCATCAACTCTTTTCCATTTTTTCATACCATCCATTTTTTCATATGCAAGTTCCTGTATAATCATTGCACCATTGAGACCTCATCAAAATGTTGAAATTAAACAAAAAAATTGCCAATCAGAATATAGTCCATAAAAAGCCATAATTGAAGTGATGTAATGTGTCACATTCTTAGTTACCATCCTGCAAAAGAAAATCAATGGAAGTATGGAAAAAGGTTCTAAAAGGGGAGATATATTATGTAAGAATTTCTTGGTTTATATTCTTGAATCACCTAGAATTTACTCATGCAAGTTCCTTTATAATCATTGCACAATAGAAACCTCATCAATCTTGAAATTAAACAAAAAATGCCAATATGAATCTAGTCCATAAAAAGACATAATTGAAGTGATGTAATCATTCACATTCTTAGTCACCATCCTGCAGAAAAGTTAAATGTGAGGAGGATAGAGAAGTTTTTATGACACGATCGATGCAAGCGATATGGGCAATCGGAGAATTTCGGATGGCCCGTATCGCTTGTATCGATCGTGTCATCCAATCTTTTCCATTTTGTCATATGCAAATTCCTGTATAATCATTGCACCATTGAAACCTCCTCAGAATCTTGAAATTAAACAAAAAAATGCCAATATGAATATAGTCCATAAAAAGACATAATTGAAGTGATGTAATCAGTCACATTCTTAGTCACCATTCTGCAAAGAAAAATCAATGGAAGTTTGAAAAAAAGCTTCTTAAAGAAGGAGACTTGTTACAATCTAAAGGGTTGCAACTTGATGCAAGATAATGTTTTTTCTCTAATCTAATGTTAACTATTGCATCATCAATTGAGAATTTGAATTGTGATGGTGCCTCATCAAGGTATTCTAGAGCTCCCTTACATTTTTGAATTTCCAATTTGCAGTGACAATTATCTTTCTAGATTGAAAATCTGGATGAATCAGTACTTCTGGACAGCTCTCCTCTGAGTCCAAGGCTATCCAAAGTCCAAGCT
>MU262530.1:0-64660 GCA_020310875.1 Ceratopteris richardii | reverse complement strand
TTTTTTGTGCATAAGTTTGAAAGAAGGCAACTAGTTCCTAGGGGGTTCCACCTACTTCTAGCTATGCTTTGGAGGTCAATAAACTCCAACATTGGTATCCGAGCAAGGAATTGAAGCTTGGAGAAGTTTTAATACCTTGATGAAGAATTTAAAGCTATTGGAGTAGAGGTTCATCATCGACACTACACGAAGGTAGACGGAGATAACAAGGAAGCATCTCAAGCAAAATCTAAGCAAAGAAAGGTGCATAAACTTTATTGCAAAGGTAAATCTCATAATTCTTCTTATCACACATATCCAAAAGGAGGGTTAAAGGAGGAAGTTTAGTATTTACACAATGGGCGATCAACATGCACAGCTAGAAAAGCTTGATAAGAACAACTATCAAGCATGGTGATTTAGAATCACAACATACTTGCAAGGTAGAGGCTTGTATGGTTTGATTGATGGAACAACTATCAAACCTATATTACTAGAGGATCCAAATTAACAACAATTGAGGGAGTTTAGAATTTGGAATGAAATAGACAAAACGGTTATATTCATTTTATCACAAAATCATTAGGGAAAAAAATGAACCCTGCATGGGCCTTTTGGATTAAGGAGTGATTAGTGATGGACCAATGAGAGGAGGGTGGTGGACACAGTCTATAGCCTATAAATCACTAGGCTGAAGGGGGATGAGGGGACAGGATTCCCCTATGTTCAGGTTTTGCCTCTAGAGAGAGAAAGGAATCTCGTAACTTACCTGGGCCCAAAAATTCAAAATTTTCAAAAAGTTATAAAACTCATCATAACACCATTTAATGGTCCCCCAACCACTTTTTAGGATCAAAAGTGTTATTTTTGGGTTCTAAATCAAAATCCGTGCATGAACTGAAGTGAAAAAAGTGACTTTTTCAAAAATAACTCAAAATGCAACTTTCTCCCTCCAAAACCTCCCATTTTCATACCCAGGTCCCAAAAAGTCATCTCTTTCCACTACTTTCTCTCCCTAGCACACCATTGCAGCTCCTGCATCTCCATTTCTTTCTCTATGCATCATCTTCTTTGAATTCCTACTGTCATTTCCATAGCCTGATCTCCAATGGAGAAACCTAAATCTCATAGACGTCCAAAAGATGAGGTTATCGCGATAAAATGTCACAATATCAAGGCTCCAGAAGGATTTTGGTTAGGACAGGAGTTCTGCAAAGGTGCATGGGTGTACATGCAACCCTCTGGTGTTGGTCCTCACCGTGTGAGAGATCGTGGAAACTTGGATCTTCATTGGAAAGGGAAGTTACTAGGCTTCAAAAAGCTCAAAAATGGTGAAACTGTTGCCATTGTACAACATGTGTTCACAATGTCAACCATGAAATTGGAAAACTCAAATAAAATGAGATATCCTATCAACTGTAAGTATTACTCATTGACTTTTGTCTAAATTTCAGAATATACCTAGCTAAGTTGTGTATTTTTTTGTTGTAGACATATTTCCTTCTACCTTGGTGGAAGAACAACCACTTCATAGTCTTACAGGTACTTTCCAAGCATTGCATGCAGATGTTGGGTCGATAGTCTTTCCACAAGCCCGTCCTGCTCAGCTATTATGTGAGAGAGTTTTCTTTTACACACATACATATGTTGTACCCTCTTCATCAAATGATTTTGGCAAGTTAGAGATGATTAAGGTAGATTCTCTCTTAAAGCTTGAGTGGCCGCAACCTGATGTATGGACATTAACATCTTTGAAGCATAAGATGGTGATGGACATACACAACTCTTTGAAATTTACAAGAGTTTCAAGATCTATAGGATTACATTGGTGTGTTCCTGTTCATTGTTTTGTACATTTATTTCAGATATTCACAATTCTAGAGACGTCAACAATGTTCATGTTAAAAGATATCACGTATGAGCAGGTAGAGTGTTTGCTAGGTGAAAAATGGGGACTTGTAGAAGGATGCACCAAAGGGGATAGATACATTTGTAAAATTGGTGCAAGAGGCATAGGATTTCGATACTTGAAACATCGTACTTCATTGTACATTAGATTCTATTATGATCGTTGGATGTGTAAACTTGGTGAATGGATACCATTACAAAGTTCTGAGGGTGTTTTAATTTCATTTGAAATTAAGATAAATCTACCCAACAATGAAATGGAAGTTATTTCAGTAAATCATCATTGGACTCTTGCCAACGTGAGAGAACATCTAGTAATCATGGGATTTGAGGATCTGGATCAATCAAAGTTCAGAATACAAGGGCATAAGGTAAGTAGCATATGGTATTTCTTCTTTTGTTTATACAAATTCTTACACTCAAATATGTTCATTTAAACTTTTCTATTTGTCTGCAGATTGGTAAGAGGTTGGAGGATAAAATTAAAGTCCTCCTTGAATGGAGTGTGGATGGAACTCAACTTTCATTGTCATAGCTCAAGGACTATTTGAGTGCTATAGTGTACACACACCTATGTTCCATTTATAATCCTACATCTGCAACAATGTATTTAACATGCAAGACATGTAGCATGTAAAATTTTTTGATCTCAATATGATGTACAATTTGCCAAATCTTTGGTTTTTCCAATGGCAATTTATTATAATTTTAAAGTTCTGAGAATTTTTTTTTCTATTGTGTTGTCGTGTATCTTATTCTGGTTAATGATTCTGTTCAATCTTTTTATGAGCAAAAGTTTTTTTTTTGAGAGTTCTGTGCATGATTGTTTTATTTGAAGGTATCAGTTTTAGTTTTAAAATGGGTCCCACTCACTTTAAAATTTTGAAACTACTATAAAAGCAACACTTATTCTCTCATTTCTCACTTTTGCAACCAAGAAGAGCTACAATCACTAGCAGAGTACGCACACAAGCTAGCATCACGCGCAATGGCTGCCGCATCCTCCAGTACCCTGCAAATCAAACGTCCACGTGAACTCTTCAATGAGTTCTTGGAATCAACTGAGTTCAAAGGTCAGAACCACTTGTATGACCTACTGTCTAGGGTCCCTGATCTAGACAAAACAATTCAACTGAACTCTGATGTGCTCAAGGAAATCATAGAGTTCCTTGAGTACTACATCTTGCGTTTTCTATAGAAATACCGCCTTATGAGGGTAAATGGGTTCCATGTGACCTTCTACTCTACATACATAGAGGCGATGAAGCCTTCATGAAGCGCCTTAAGCGCTTCATGGCAGTTGCGGAAACTGCTGGGCACTTACTAGATGACTCTGTGCCATTAGTAAAAAAACTTAACAAAAAGAAGAGGATGGGTACAAAGTACCTATCCTACACTGCAACAACATATTTTATTATTAATGAGGAGCCGGAACCTACACCTGTTGAGCTCCCCAACCTTGCCACTGGGGGTTTTGTTAAGGAGAAGAATGAGCCTCAACCAGAGGCCATAAATTTTCCAAAGAAAGCATTACAATCCACCAAGAATTCCCTGGTGGTGTTGAGGATAAACTACATGTGCAATCAAGCATGGAGGAGGCCCCCCCTTCAAATCTCAACCCCTCTGAGCCCACATTACCAGAGGTGGAACTTGAATATCTCTCCTGCATCGTTGTGGATGGAGAGGAATTTATTTTACTCCATGACATTGAGAAGGCATTTGGTCTACGTCTAGATGAATGCTTGAGTATTTTCTCCACAATGTCAGATGTTCCACTTGACAACACATCTGACATACTTGAAAAGAAGTCCATCCCACTTGGGGATTCTGTGGCAGACACCATATCAATGGTGTGTGCTGATATTTTAAATGATGACAACAATTCTACTACAGAGGAGGAGTTCAGTGCAGCACAGGAGAGGATACTGAAGCAAAAAATTCCTACATCCCATGTAGCAGAGCAGAGTGGCATGGCCCACTCTAGCATTGATCTTGATGCCCCTGGAAGAGGGGAGGAAGAAGACAAGCTTCATGATGTAAGTGGTAATTGAATTAAATAAATCGATAATTTTAAGTTAACATTGTAAGAGCTTGAATTCTCATTTGTTCTTAACAGGAAGCAATTGAGCTCGACAAGTTCGCAACAACGTCTGGTGGGGATCGAGCTTCTCGTGGGAGTGGTGCATCCTTGGCAAACTACATCGGAAAGTTGCCAAAGGATGATTTTGTTATCATACACAAAGACTACAGTCCCGATGGGCACTTCATCACTTGGTGCTTGAAGGCCCTTAGCAAGATTTTGTGTTTATGTACAATTACCCAAGGCACTAATTGTGTCATTTTGGTTAGGAAATCCTTAGTTGTAACTACTTTAGGACTTAATTTTAGAGGAAAAGTATTAGGGCAAATAGGTATCGCCATGAGTCTTGGAATGCAAGACCCCCATGTAATATCAAGATTTGTATTGACTTACCAGCTGCCTCAATCTCTCCAAAGGAGAAAGAAAGTTGTGGAGAAATTGAAGGCAGCTGAGAAATGATGTAATGTCTTGATAATACAAACTTTTTTTTTCATCATTTGTCTACTTCTGTATATGAATGTGCTAAAAAATTGAACTTATCTTCTCTCCACAAATTGTATCTAATTGGGGGTCTTTGTATTGTGCTTTGGTCCTCTGTATGATTATATGCTTAAAAAAGGCCAAAAAAGCCCCAGCCACAGAAACGCGGGAAACAGCCCTGCAAAATTTTTGCAGGGCTGTTTCCCGCGTTTCTGTGGCTGGGGCTTTTTTGGCCTTATCTAGTGTTTTTAGGTGCTACAATACATAGGAAACTATGTAATTTCATATTTTCAATTGGTTTTGGTATTATCAGGACCAGAAGTTTTCAGTAGGGTATAAACTCAGCCTTTAGTAGCTAAAGATCTCATTTCCTATAGGGTATAACCTCTTAATACCTAGACCATTGCATCTCTACCATATGTCTTATGCTTACCAAAGACCAAATATTGCAAAAAAAAAACCCCAGCCACAGAAACGCGGGATTCAGCCCTGCAAAAATTTTGCAGGGCTGAATCCCGCGTTTCTGTGGCTGGGGGTTTTTTGGTATGAAAAGGACATGTTGCACACCAGTATGTAGAAAAGGAACATATCTAGTCATAAAACAATAGGCAAGTGCATGCATGTTTATCTAAATCCATATATAACTGACTGAAAGAGAGAGAGAGAGAGAGAGAGAGAGAGTGAGAGAGAAAAAAGAGACAAAGAATATAAGTCAAAACAAAATTTTCTATTATCCATTGTATTACATCGCAAAGTAGCCTATCATAGGGTATAATATACACATCATGGGTTATTTCCTCTAATTCTTCTTGCTAGCTGAATGTCCTTCGGTTGTATGGTTACTCTCTTGGCATGGATAGCACAGAGGTTAGAGTCCTCAAGCATGGAGATGAGGTAGGCCTCAGCTGCCTCTTGAAGTGCTTCAAGTGCTATCCCTTGTATTCTTAGACCTCCTTGGTAGCTTTGTAGTTCCTCTTTCACTACCCTTGCAAAAGCTCTTCGTGGTATGAGTAGTTCAACGGACTTTTGGTAGTGTCGTATCTCTGCAAAAGCCCTGCAGTGCTTCCTTCGTCTTTGTGGAGCTCTTGGGTTGGGAGGTATGTTTGGCTGGCGTTGAGGTCGACGTCGAGGTTGATAGTTTTTTTTTCTCCGATGTACACGATGTGAGGGCCCAGCTTCATCTTGCACATTTTGTTGTTGATGTGGTTGTTGACTTTGCTCTCTTTCCTCCTCTGTTGGTATTTGCCCTTGTCCTTGTGGAAGTGTCTTACCTCCATGTGTCACCCTATGGCTCGTTGGTATTTGCATATCATTCCATGGTGGTTGATTGTTGCTTTCCTCATATGGGGATGACTCTTCGTCGCTCTCTGGTACACTCCTTCTGATCAACTTCTGTTTGGGTCTTGATTTGATGGGTGTCCTTGTTGGTGGCTCATCATCTGAAATGGCCTCTGATCGTCCTGGAGTGTAATATTTTTGTCTATTGGAAACTTCATTTTCTCGCACTGAATTGCTCCCAGGTGGTGTGCCATCGTGTGACACAGGCACAGATGTGCTCTGGGAACGACTTCGAGGCCTTTGGGGAGGTTGCAACCATGGTGGGCGTTGTGTCCCTAGATGAGGGCTAGGAAAGAAGACGCGATCTTTCCTTGCAGTTTGCTTGGTGCGTGCCATTCTCTTGAGTTGCAAAAAGTGTGAAATGAAGTGAGTTCTCTCTATTTATAGAGTTTTTTAAAAAACTGTTTGTTCACACTAGAACGGACAAAACCTGTTTAAAACCATACAGAATATTATATATTAAATAATAACACATTGAAATCAAGATTACAATAATCATATGTATTACCACATAATGGGAAATAGCGAATTCACTTTACTTCCAAGCTGAGCCTTCTCGTTGTCTCCTTGCACGCCACTGAGCATGATGAAGAGGACCTAACGATGACTTCCATTTCTCACTGGCAATGTTGTGTTGCATCTTTCTTGCAAGTTTTGCCAATTTTGAATCCCTAAGTCGTTCCACAAAAAACTTTCTCGAGAATGTAGTGCGGTAAAACCAATTAAACATCTCCTCCATGTAGTTTGATTGCATTGGGCCACCACCATGTCGGGTGTTTTTGAAGTAGACACCCCTCGCTTTGTAGTGTGACTTTTCCATTCCTTGGGTACTGAAAATCTCTAATGACCCATATCGATGCATGAAAAAAGCTCCATGTGCAAACAAAATATGCTAAAAATTGTTAAGTACATTGGAAAAAGGTAAGTGCAATGAACACTTGTAGAAGAAGATTACACTTACAATGTAGTGTGTTATATTGCTCTCTCCCCAACATTGAATGAAACACTTGGTGAACTCCACTAATGTTTCTTGAAACATTTGACGTTGAATAGCACTAGACCTAGTCAGACCCATTAAGCCTACAACCTTATCAAAGCTCGACCAAACTTTCTTTCTCTTATTACAAAGATCAACTTGAGAGTCATTGTCTGTTGTGATCATGCATAGGTCTTTCCACAGCTCATAACGTTCATTATTTTGAGTGCTAGTACCTCTTCTAAAAAAATGTCTTGCTTTATTCCCTGTCATTGACACTTGTTGCAAGCTATCTTGAGATTCTCCAACTTTCTTAACAACTAGGGTTACATTTCCACCATGACAACCAATTGAATTAAGAAGTTCCTCCAATTTTTTTATAGCTTGAATAGATTTATCAACTGGCTTCATGGCAAATGCGTATTCTATATGGAGCTTCAATAGTCTATCAAAAATTCTCATGAAGGCATGCAAGGTGCAAAAGTGGACATTGACTAAAGGGAATGGAATAATGGGATTCCAATCCTTATCTGACATGTCACGATTAGGTGTACCTAACATGGGACACCTCATTAAAGGTGTATCCCCATTCAGCAGATGGAGTTTGCATCTGTGTCATCAACTAAATCATCTATGTTTTTTGTTTTCTCTTTGTTCGTTTATAACCTCGTGTACAATATGGACAAGGATAGAGAGTAGATGCCACCTAAGTGCCACTCTACTTCAAAATCTTTAGTCTCCACCTAAGTGCCACTCTACTTCAAAATCACCAAGGCTTTCTACATTGATTTTGGCACCATGAATTTCAGAAGTTATCACCTCTGTGATCCATGGGATCCTATTGAAATCCATGTAAGAACATCATTGGATTCTTTAGGTACTTCAATAGCACTAACCACCATATATCTTTCTCTGATTGGACACTATATGTAAAGTGATGGGTAGATTCTTCACTATCATCAATAATAGCATGGGCCATAGCTTCGTTCATGAGTGTCACACTAAGTCTCTCCATACGGCGTCCCTTTATGATTTGACATTCGTCTAGCTTCAATACAAACTTGAGTTGGAACCACAATCTACATCAAATAACAAACATTATATTATTAAAAATACTATGAATGTCATTATCAAAACAATGGATATACCTTGAAGTGTGGATTCTTAAAAATTTAACCATTTCTTTTTGGAGCCTCTCCAAATTGACAAATATGTTGTTGTACTTTGTGTAGATGAATCCCTGTCTAGATGTGTTTTTCAACTCTTTCTTTGATGTAGATGAATGATAAATGGATGCAGGCATAACATCTTCTATATGCATGGTAATTGCCAAGAGTATTGGCTACATCCTCATTGGTTATCTTCTTCCTCACAGATACCTTGTAAGGGCATGGAAAAATGCTCTGGAAAATACCTGTGTTTTGTAGAGCCTGCTTCAAAAGATTGTACAATGCAGTGTACGCTCTAGTACTAACACCTGCTTCATCACATACCATCTGTACCTCACTAGGACTAATAATATCTTCTAAGTTGCCTGCAAAATCTTAATCACTTGGGTTTTGATGTGATTTCCTATTGGTGACTCCAAGATCATAAGCACATGTTTGTTGCTAAGACAAGAATTCAGAAACTTCAATTGATCCTCCATTGTTGAGGAAGCACTCGCATCTTCAACAAATGATCTGCACAATAAGAATCTCAATCTAAAAGTCTTTTAACATAACTAAACAAAGGAAATACATACCTAAGTGCGTAAACACGTCGCTTCCGTGCTCCACCACCAGTTGGAAAGAGCTTGAAAGGATGATAATGGTCGTTTCCTAAATCTCATCCCAAGTGGAGTCTCTTTTAGTTGTGTAAGATTGGCCTTTCAACTTTGTAATTGTGCTCTCCTTTTCTTCCACATCTTGTTTGAGACTATTATTGTGCTCATCCAAAGATTTGATAGCACTTTCTAAAGTGTGTATAGCACTCTCTAAACTGTGTATTCTTGAAATGGTTGTGATGACATTGTTGCATCCAATAATTTGCTATAGATGTAGAACGGTTAGACAATCGCTTGCAATAGCCTAGGAGTCCATCTTCACCGGAACCAAGGAATTGTAGAAATGTGGAGATAGTATGGAATCTAGGATGAACATTAGCCATTGGATCCAAGGGATACAAAGCACCATGGACCCAAAGATCAATATTCTTCTCTCCAGCTGCACGTCGTGCATTTTGAGAATCTATGTCATTGCTACCTCTAGTTGTTGGTGCAAATTCTGTAGGAACACGAACATGTACACTCTTTGAGTGAGGAGCACGCGCTGGTGCTGGTGTCATGTTCGTAATACATGTGAGCACCATGATGTTCCAAAACTCCAGCACCGAATGGGAAGAAGCACACAGATGGATGGAATGGCTAGTACAGTAGCTATGTGCAAGAAAAAAAGTGTGTTTTGGTATGTGGATAGGTCAAAATGACTTTTTTCAGTATGAGTTTTTTTTCAAAAATTCATGTTTTGGGGCAACCAAAGTTACGAGTTTGATGATGTGGCACTTAACTTTTGGAGGGATTTTGAAAAGTATGTTTTTTAAGTATTTTTTATAAAAATAAGTCTAAAAAAATTAAGTTCTGACATATACATAAAAGTATGGGCCATTTTGAATAAAGAATAGCTGAAAAAGAGACTTTTTCAGAAAACTCATTTTTTTATTCATAAAGATGGACGGATTTGATGAGGTGGAAAGTGGTTTTTCTCTCTCTCTATGTGCAGAAGAGAGAGAAGGTCCTAGCTCAGCATAAAAAAAAGCCTACTTCAGCCTACCAAAAAGTGCTCTATTAAATGCACTTTGTCCCCTTAACAAAGTACAAGATTAAGCTTAATCCCTAAAAATTAGGAATCCTTACAAGGCCCATGCAGGGTTCACTTTTTTTCCTAATGTATTAAAGATTGAATGGTAGGACACATACAAGATCTAGACACAAGTAGGGATGTTTGGCTGGCATTGAAAAGGTCGTATGCTACAAGTACAAGAGCAAGGAAGATTCAACTCAAAAATGAGTTGAACAACATAAAGAAAGATACAAGGACATCGGTCAATGATTACTTGTTGAAGGCTAAAGAGATTGCAGATCAAGTAGGATCAATTCAAGCTTATGTGGAGGACGGCGACTTGGTTGCACATACTCTCAATGGACTCAAGGACGATGAGAGATGGAAACCATTCATTACTTCAGTTTATGTTAGAGGAGAATTACTAGACTTTGATCAACTTGTTGCTCTCATGGTCACGGAGGAGATGAATCTAAATGGTTTCTACTTCAAATAAAAAAGGATCTAAAGGACAAGCTCTTTATGTAGGATCATCAAGAGGTGGAAACAGAGGTAGAAGAGGTTCAAATAGAGGTCGAGGAAGAAGGAGTGATGATCAAGGGAGTTCAAGTGACTCCTTCAACACAAGAGGAAGAGGAAGATAAAGTGCTAGAGGTATGAGAGGCTACTACAACTACAGTCAAAGACAAAGGAGTGAAGACAACAACAATTGCTAGATATATGGAAGGTATGGACACTATGCCAAAGATTGCTATCAAAATGAGAATAATCAAGGTGGTAATCAAAGAGGAGGCTATTCAAGAAGTGGTAAACAACCAGGAAATTATGCAGTTGAAGGTAAAAGTGATGATTATGATTCTCTTCTTATGATGAATGTAGAAACTAGATGAATTGCAATACTAATGTATGGTATGTAGATAGTGGTTGCTCTAACCATATGTCACATGGTGCTTCATGGTTTTCAAATATGCATAATCCTTCATGTAAAGTTCATGTTGAAATAGGAGATGATACAATACATAAGATTATGCAAGTTGGAGATGTTGTTATGTAGGATAAGTGCAATACAAATTGTTTGAAGGATCTAGTTTATGTGCCAACCATCACTAAGAATTTGATGTCAATTGGTCAAATGGTAGAAAAAGTTTTGCAAATAAGATTTAATCATGCAGGTTGCTTCATTGAAGATCCAAAGCAAAGGAGGTTAATTTCTAGAGGGAAAAAAACAGGGTAGATTGTTTACATTCAAGGTAAACTCAAATCATACAAACTATTTCTCTTATGGTATGCATCAAATAGCAAAGCTTGATCTATGGCACAAATGGATTGGCCACATGAATATAGACAGGTTAAAGGAACTATCAAAGAAGAGGATTGTTGAAGGATTTCCTGATCTTACTAAGCAACATGTGGTGCATCTTTGTGAAGCATGTCAAATGGTCAAGCAGAGTAGACAACCTTTCAAGCATTCAAGCTATGTAAGCAATGGATTGCTAGATCTTATACACATAGATGTATGGGGTCCTACTAAAGAGGCATCCTTGACTGGTAATAAGTACTATGTATCATTCATTGATGACCGTAGTAGAATGACATTTGTGTATTTCATTAAACATAAGAATGAAGTCTTTTATTGTTTCAAGAATTTCAAATCATTTGTCGAGAAGCAAACAGGAAGGTATGTTAAGAAGCTAAGATCCGATGGAGGGGGAGAGTATTTCTCTCAAGATTTTACTGATTTTTTGTATGATGAAGGTATCAAAAGAGAAGTTACATGTAGGTATACTCCACAACAAAATGGAGTTGCAAATAGAACAAACAGAATCATAGTAGGAGCATCTAGAAGCATGCTAAATGATATGTGTTTGCCTAATTCTTTTTGGGCAGAAGCTGTTAGCACGTGTGTACATTATGAATAGAATACCTACTGTTGGAGTTCATCAATCGACACCATATGAGGTATGGCATGGAAGGAAACCAAGTGTAAGTCATTCGAAAGTATTGGTTGTGTATGTTATGTGTGTGTACCTAATGAAGTGAGATCAAAACTTGATGTGAAATCGGAAAAGTGTATATTTATTGGTTATGCAGATACTCAAAGAGGATATAGATGTTATAATCCTCATTCCAATAAGGTGTTTGTTTCAAGAGATGTAAAATTTGATGAATCACTTTCATGGTATGTAGATAAGAAAAGTTTGTAGGTCATAAATGGAGATGAAGAAGATACATGTGAAGGAGATGAGTGCTTACCTCAGCCCACAAGAAGTTTAAGGGATGAGAAGAGGTGGTTTGGATGAAGAAAGAGGGCTACCTTTCAATGGAAGATCAAGGCAAGAGTCACCTCCAAGTGTTAAAAGTAAAGGTAAACTCAAACTTATTGAAGTTAATGATGAAGGAGAAGAAGTTTCTAGTGTATATGAGTATAGAGAATCATCAAAGGTTCCTAATAAAAAAGGAAGAGCATCTACATAGGAGGTAAGAAGAACTTCAAGAGTGAGTAAGCAAACCGTGAAGTTATACTTATGAATCTTTTATGAATACTCATTATGCTTTTATTATGAAGGTTGAACAAGAAAATGAACCTACATGTTATGATGAGGAAAAAGGAGATGAAAAGTGGGAGAAAGAAATGAGAGAAGAAATGGAAGCACTACAAGATAACAAGACTTGGAATTTAGTTCCAAAGACACCAAAAGAAAACTTAATTGGTTGCACGTGGGTTTTTTAAGATTAAAAGAAATAGTGATGGTAGTGTGTCAAGATATAAAGCTAGATTTGTAGCAAAAGGATATGCTCAAACTCAAGGATTGGACTATGAAGAAACATTTAGTCTAGTAGCAAACATGGCAATAGTGAGAACTTTGCTGGCCTTAGCTACAAGTAAAAGACGGAATATATGTTGGTGTAGGGCAATCAACAATTGAAGTTTTGATGAAGGTTTGGAAGTCAAGGACTAAAGAAAAGATCAAGTTATGAAGCATGAAGGAAGTGCATATCTAGAAGATGAAGATGTGTATACATATGTACATTAATTTAGAGTCAGTTCATCTTATACTTTTGTATGTTCATGAACTTGTAAATATTTGCCTATATATACAAAGAAAATGTATGGGAAAATGAGAGAGAATGTGTATGAACAAGTTTTGAGGAGAATTATATGTCATTAGACACTTTAGAAGTGAATAGGCTCTCTCTCATCACTCAGATGTAAAATTTTCCAAAAATGAAGAAATGTTGCGCCCGATCTTTCTGAGTATTCTCCTTCTGTGTTGAATCTTTTGTGAACTGATTTTGTACAAGTCTAAGTCTATAGTCGATTGACCTCTGCACAAATTTTCAGCTTCTAATTGTGATCAGGCTGAGAGAATTGAGCGTAGAAACATTTACATGTGTAAATGGAAAGAAGAGACCAAAGCTACAAAGATTCAAAGACATGGCAGACATAAAGAAGATAGAGAAAACCTCAATTGATGATTGAGGGGGAGCTGTTGGTGCAGGGAAATCAACAATTGAAGTTTTGATGAAGATTTGGAAGTCAAGCTGAAGAAAAGATCAAGTTATGAAGCATGAAGGAAGTGCATATCCAGAAGATGAAGATGTGTATACATATGTACATTAATTTAGAGTCAGTTCATCTTATATGGAGTGATAGATTGCAGTGCTTAAGTGGGACACCTGTTAAGTACATATGCTGCACACATGACAACCTCAAGCCAGAAACTATGTGGTAAAGCCTGGCTCTTTACCATACACCTCACCATCTCCATGAGTGACTTGTTCTTCTGTTCAACAACTCCATTCTCTTGAGGTGTATACGGCACTTTACACTAATGTTTTGTCCCATGTTTAGCCAGAAGTTCATTAAAGTCAAAAGACATATATTCCCCCCCTCGATCAGAAGAGATGGTGCCCATCTTACATGCTAACACATTTTTAGCCAAAACCAAAAACTTTTTGAAGCACATGAACACTTCAGACTTTGCTTTCAATGGATATACCCATGCATGCCTAGAAAAATCATCAATGAAAGTCACAAAGTAAAGATAGTTTCCAAAAGAGGGTGTATGCATAGAACCACAGACATCATTGTGAACAAGCTGCAACTTTTGAGTAGCTCAAACTGAACCATGCTTTGGAAAGGAGGAATGCTGCATTTTGCCCAAAATAGAGCCTTTGCAGACATGTTTTCAAGTGCCTCAAGTTTGGGCAAAGAGGACATCATTTCAGATTTCTACAGGCATAGCAAACTAGCGAAATTCAGATGACCAAAGCATGCATGCCAAAGCTTTGCATCTGACATAGCCTGAGAATCATGTACTGCACATGAAGAATCATTCATAGATTTTTCATAGCCTGTGAGCTTATATAGCCCATGACATAAAATGACCGAAGCAATAATCATGTCGTCATTTGACAGATCATGAACTATTGTTTGAGTTAGACATCTGCGAAAGCACACAAACAACACAAGGAAGAAGAAGAAGCTTGGAGCACAACACACAATACTGAATGTATTACCACTAGAATGTAGAAAGATAAGTAGCCCGTTAGGGCAATAGGCATATATACAAGCCAGGGGAAAAAAACCTCCTGGAGCAAGAAGATATGTAGGTTGAAACACATCAAGTTCAAGAAAGTGCTAAGGTTGGAAGGAAGTTTCGCAAGAAGATTTCAATAAAGAACTTAGTCTTGTAGTTTATGATCAAGGAATTGTGAATTTGGCCTTGATTTTTGGAAAAAATCCCCCACCAAGTAGTCCCAGGTATTGAAGGGTGAGAAATACGAAGTTAAAGTGGTTAGTCGGAATTTTGCTAACTCTGATGTTGCTGACTTAGAGTTTGCTGAATCCGTATTTTGGTCAATTGGATATTTAAAAAAGAAACAATTATAAGTTAGTTAAGAGGAATGTCATGGGATATGATCATTGTAATTTTGTGCACGTGAGTATGTAAGGGCAAGAGGAAGCATCTTGCAGAGAAGAAAAAAAGGGGAGAGAAGTGAAAAAGACTTAGTTTCTTGTAATCATGTAGGTTGACAGTGATCATACCTGACAAGTTTGATGAAGTAGAACTGTTAAAAGTGCGTTTTTTGTCACAGATACTTTTAAGCTCTTTTTGGGTTCTTGGGGATGGTAGGGATCTGATAAATCAGAGGCCCTGTATCTTATTTTCCCATTTTAACTTATTAAGTAAGCAGTACGTTAAAGTTCAATATAACGCCTTCTACACAGTATTATTGTTCATCGGTTAACCTTTCCACAGTAGATAACGTAGGAACTAGTAATTATTGTCACATAGACTTGTTATCGATAACATAACATTACTATGTTAATCACAAATTAATGTAACTTAACAAAGTAAGAGTCACAATACTCAGAGTTTAAGAACGCTGCACTACGGCGTCTCCACAGGTCGCAAATCGCCCAGACAGATAGTCTGGCGATCCCGTTCCTCGCTACCAGAGCGCCACCGTAATGTCTTTTCATTATTTGATAAGAAGGGTACAACACTTCACTACGACCTTTCGGTACGTGCGGTATAGGAAAAATATGAATTACATAATGCCAATCCGACGACCTTACACTGGCACGCACGGTGGACTTGAACCCACAACGGAAACAAAATTAAGGCTCGTCTACGATGCCTTGTATATACATGGATCTTGCTAACTTGAAGGTTCTGGTAATTTTCTGTTTTAGCGAATCCAACATCATCTTTAAGGTTTTCGGCTCTACTCATTGTGCGTCAGTGCGAATAGAACTGGCCGCAATGACTTGACTCATCAAAATTTCAGCCTGGGTCTGCAAAAATGCCTCTTGCAAATAGAAATCATTGGCAAGGGCTGCGTCACGGTTCAATCTCATATCTTCAATTTGTTTATCGACTCTGGATAGACGCTCTGCTTGGAATCCCAACTGCTGGGATTCCAATGACTTGACTCATCAAAATTTCAGCCTGGGTCTGCAAAAATGCCTCTTGCAAATAGAAATCATTGGCAAGGGCTGCGTCACGGTTCAATCTCATATCTTCAATTTGTTTATCGACTCTGGATAGACGCTCTGCTTGGAATCCAACATCATCTTTAAGGTTTTCGGCTCTACTCATTGTGCGTCAGTGCGAATAGAACTGGCCGCAATGACTTGACTCATCAAAATTTCAGCCTGGGTCTGCAAAAATGCCTCTTGCAAATAGAAATCATTGGCAAGGGCTGCGTCACGGTTCAATCTCATATCTTCAATTTGTTTATCGACTCTGGATAGACGCTCTGCTTGGAATCCCAACTGCTTTTCTCTTCTCTCCAGTTCTTCAGATTGGAACTGCATGGTTTTATAATAGGCTTCTCTTTCCTTCTCCACTCCTTCCAATTCTTTCTTCAATTGGAGATATTTTCCAAGCTCTTCTTGTAATTCTTGATCACGTCGGAACAGTGTTTCAGTAGTCCTATGGAGCTCAACTTCAGCTTTAAGCACATTGGCGGCCAGAGATTGAGAGGATTCTTCTAAGATACTGTATGCGTCATGCATGCTACGAAGTTCATTACCTATAGCGGTCATCGCATCTGTTTTATCAATGAGTTCCTACTTCAGCGTGGTTATGTCTGTATCCTTTTGACACAGTAAAGCATCCTTCTGTGCAAGTTGATCTTGAAGTTGCTGAATCTGTAATTGCAGGGCATGATTTTCCGCTTTCACCGCATTAGTTTCTTGTTGCAATGGTGCAATATCGGCCTCTAGGACATCCACTTTGTGCTGTAAGTCTTGATGGATGCTATCTGTGGCCATCTTCAATTGCATTGGTAACTGTTGTGAGAATTGGATCAACATGTGACCTATCGATTCAAGTTCATGAAACATTGGAACCGGAATAGGAAGAGAAGGAAGTGGTTGGGATGAAGAGGCTGAGAATAGATGAGGGGAAGACGGTGGAGAATAGGCGGGAGAAGAAGATGGAGAAGGGGGTACATCGGGAACAATAGGTTGGACTGGGGCAATTGGCGCAATAGTAGTCATGTTGGGCACCAACACGATTCCGATGGGCTGCTGTGTTGTCGCTTTAGTTCGGTCAATTACAACATCGACCAAAGCCATCACTTCATTGACAACCTCAGTAACAATGGCTTGCACATCATCGGGGGTTTGCTGCTGAGAATCCTCCTTAGAAGAAATTTCTTCAGATTCAGTGGTGGAAATACCTTGTTCCTGCTGGTGGATTGGAGAAGACTGGGTGGAAGAATCAATATGGATAGAAGTGGCGGTGTCGTGGAAGACTTCTTCTTCATGTGCGGCGTTAGATCCTTGCACCTGGCTCTCAGACGGACTTATACGAGTGCGTTTCCGACGAAGAAGTTGGAAGAGATCTTCATCCTCATCCTCTTCATCTTCGAGCATCCGAGTGGATTCTTCACGCAATAAGAAGGGAGCATTGGGCGGAGGTTTCGCGGCTTGAATGGCTGGAAAGAGAAACGTGAGGATATGGGGAAGACGTGATCGTGGAAGATCACCCTTGTTAACTTGTTTAATAACCGTAACACATTCACGGTGAATGCACCGAAAATAAAAAGAGGCGAAATTGACAGACTCACAAGAAGCCATGTCAATCATCGAATAAAAGGGACGCGAAATCCCATAGGTATGTTTTTACAAATTCAAGATCGCAAATGCGGTCATGGTAGCGACAGGAAGGAGAGGACCATTTTCCAATCCATCCCGAGGAAGTCGGAACGCTTCAGCAAACGAGGCCAGAGTGATCACTACACGTGTCGGTAAGCAAAGGATAGGCAAACTCTGCTCCGTAGCAGGTGTGGCAGCGATAGTGGCAATAATCTATGCATAAAATGGGTGACACTCCACTATAATCTATGCATAAAATGGGTGACGCTTCAGCAAACGAGGCCAGAGTGATCACTACACGTGTCGGTAAGCAAAGGATAGGCCAACTCTGCTCCGTAGCAGGTGTGGCAGCGATAGCGGCAATAATCTATGCGTAATCCCATAGGTACGTTTCTGCAAATTCAAGATCGCAACTAAGAATTGTAAGGTGGTACGTTCAGGATCAGGGTGACACAGAATGGCGTACTCATTAGATGAGTGCCGTGGAAATAATGCGGTCATGGTAGCGACAGGAAGGAGAGGACCATTTTCCAATCCATCCCGAGGAAGTCGGAACGCTCAGCAAACGAGGCCAGAGTGATCACTACACGTGTCGGTAAGCAAAGGATAGGCCAACTCTGCTCCGTAGCAGGTGTGGCAGCGATAGCGACAATAATCTATGCATAAAATGGATGACACTCCACTGAATGCCACGGCAATTCAGTGAAGTTTAGGAGGCCACGAATACGCAAATACTCACTCACTTTAGGGGTGAGTCCTTCATGAAAGGTAGCAACGTTGGCTAGTGCTTCCATGACGTGCACGCGAAAGTACAAGAACACAGAGAACACAGAAAACACAGAGCACAGAAAGACATAGACACAATAGCGATTAACATTGAAAGAATTAAAATTAAGTAGACACACGACAATGTGAGGTGATCGAAAACCCTAATCATCGCGCGGTATTGAAATGATAACCACCATAATTACGGCGTGCATGCATGTGCGAAAACAGTAACAGAGGGTGGCGATTAATCATATTTAGATATCAAAACAAGGAGAGTTACAATCTATATTCAACTGAAATACGAAAATAAAAAGAAAATAAGTGATACACAGAAAAACGAGAACAGCGGTGATCAGGCGGTTGCTGATATGGGCGTAACTTTGAACCATTAATTACTTTGGGAAGGGGAACTCCGGTCAAGGTAGTCAACCGAAAAGTAGTTGGTCCCACTTGCTCACTAATCCGGTAAGGACCGAACCACCATAATTTAAATTTTCCAATAGAACGATTTGCTTTAGCATTATAAAATAGCACAAGTTGGCCCACCGTAAAAACTGGAGTCTTGAGGAAACGATCATGGGTACGGGCTTGCCGCAACTGAACTTCTTGAGGAACCAGCAAACTTTCCCAATGATGTTCATCCAAGGTTCTGAGTGCTTCCAACCGAAATGGCAAAGAGTCTTCAGGCAACAATTTCTGAGTGAGGGCCACGCATAGGCTTGGCACTACAATCCCCATCGGCGCGATTGCTTCCAACCCATAAGCCAGCTTGAAAGGGGTCATTCTGGTTGCCACTTTGTATGTAGTCCGGCCCATAAAATTGCGGGTAGTAACTGGTCCCAACGTTCTGGAGATTCCACGATCAATTTGCGAAGCATAGTCAACAAAGTCTTATTGGTACTTTCAGCCAATCCATTGGCACGGGGATAGTATGGTGAACTGAATTTATGCAGAATTTGAAAAGTGTGTGTTAGTGCTCACATTAAATTGTTGGCAAAATGTGTGCCTTGCTCTGTCACAAGTTCCAGAGGTAATCCATAACGCAGAAAAATGTCCTTCATTAGGCATTTTTCCACCGAAACAGCTGTGGTTGACCGTAAAGCCCAAACTTCCGCCCACCTGGTGGCATAATCCGTGCAAGTCAGTATATATTGATTGTTGCTAAGGGTGGCTGGTGGTGTTATTGGTCCAATAAAATCGAGACCCCACTTCTGAAAGGGTTCCAAAGGTAATACAGGTTGCAGAGGAAAGAAGTGGCACTGTAATGGCTGTCCAAACCGTTGACAAGTGTCACATTGCTGCACAAACTGAGTCACATCTTTGTACATGGTAGGCCACCAAAGCCCACTTTGCAGAATTTTCCGGTGAGTAAGATCGGCTACAAAATGTCCACCGGAGGGTATTGAATGTGCCATAGCAATAACCGAGTCTGCTTCATCTGGTGGGATACAACGAAGTAAGACACCAGTATGATCCAGGTAGTACAACTGACCTACAACCAACTGGAATCTGCGACTATAAACTGCAATTTTCCGCTGTAGAGCAGGAGGAGTATGAGGAGGAAGACACCCGTCAATTAGGAAAGTTAGTAATGTATCATAGTAGGTAGATGGCACAGGAGGGTCTGTAGATTCATCCCGAGCCGGCTCAGTAGAGTAAATTGCTGGTGTAGTATCATCAACCCCCACCGGAGCTTCACCGGAATCCAACCGAGATAGGAAATCTGCCAAAGCATGTGCGATAGCGGGTCGATGAATAACGTCATAGTCGAATTCCTGTAATAATAAAATCCATCGAGCCAAGCGACCACCTAAATGTTGCTGCCGGACCAGATACACAAGTGCGGCATGATCCACGTGGAAGGTGAATTTTCGGCCCAACAAATAATGCCGGAATTTCTTCACGGAGTACACCAACCCGAGACATTCTCTTTCGGTCACTGAATAGTTCCTCTCAACAGGAGCTAGTCGGCGACTTGCATAATAGACATGCCGAAACCACTTGTCAATTTGCTGCATTAAAACACTTCCAATAGCTATGTCTGATGCATCGACAAAGACATGGAACGGGCATTCCCAATCAGGGGGTTGCAAAATTGGAGCCTACGTCAATAAGCCTTTTAAACGATCAAATGCAATTTGGCATTCCGGAGTCCATTCGAACTGTCGTGGAGTACTAGTCATGAGCCGATTAAGTGGTGTTGCTAAATGAGCTAACCACCGCAAATGTCTGCCATGCCACCGGATTTGACCCAGGAAGTGCATAACTTCTTTCGGTGTTGTAGGGACTGGTGCCTGCAACACGGCTGCAACCTTATCCGGATCAACTTGTATGCCTTGCTCAGAGATAATATGGCTGAGGAGTTTTCCACAAGAGACCGCAAAAACATATTTTGTCGGATTCAAGCATAACCGGTATTCGCATCATTTTTGAAAGCAGCACCGTAAATGATACAGGTGCGCCGCAATCTTGCCAAATAAGGAAAAGTCATCCAGATATACTTGCATAAAAGTAGTCAGGTAGGGTGAAAAGATTTCTTGCATACAACGTTGAAATGTGCTTGGAGCATTCCTTAACCCAAACCACATTACCATACAAGCATAGACACCCCAATTCGTGATGAAAGCTGTTTTCGATATGTCCTGTTCTGCCATTCGCACCTGGTTATAACCACTGTAGCCATCCAAAAAGGAGTACATCTCATGCCCTGCCACTCTGTCTAGCATTGTGTCGAGAAAGGGGAGAGGAAATGGATCAGGTACCATGGCCGCATTCAGTTTCCGGTAATCCACAAAGATACGCAGCTGTTTATTTTTCTTCGGAACAATCACGATCAGAGATATCCATTCAGCATGCTTGATTGGTACAATGAATCCCACCTTCAATAACCGATCGAGTTTTGCTTTGACCTGTGCGGCATAATTGGGGTTCATTCGGTAACTAGATTGTTTAATTGGCTTTGCCTCTGGTTTGAGCACTACCCGATGTTGATAGATCCGCGGATCAAGACCTTTCATATCGTGATAGTCCCAAGCAAAAACATCGGAAAACTCACGCAGGAGTCGGATCAAATCTTCTTGGAATGCCTCAGACAATCCTGCCTTAATCTTAACAGGTCGCGGGTTAGCCTCATCACCCAAATTATATGTTACTAACTGGTCTTCCGGAACATAAAATTGTCGAGGTTTCACCAGATCGTCTACTGACTGTAAAAGTTGATGTAGGGTGGCTCCATCCATAGATACACTATCATCTGCATCCGCCTCTCCGGTCACTGGAACAATCGTACACGCTGCCAGACTCCACGTGTCCGCTATTGATTGAAGATCTACAGTACCTAAGGAGATCAAATCTTTATTGTTCTTCAGAAACGCCTCTTCCTCATCGTCAGATAAGCCATCCAACATGTGGACCGGCTCCGCTACATATGGTCTGGCATGAAGCTCGCAGGGCTGGATGGCATCCAGTTTAACAAC
Organism: Ceratopteris richardii; assembly: GCA_020310875.1. NCBI lineage: Eukaryota > Viridiplantae > Streptophyta > Polypodiopsida > Polypodiales > Pteridaceae > Ceratopteris > Ceratopteris richardii. Next base: position 43,224 of record MU262530.1, on the reverse strand, counting down.
ATATTTACGGTGATTATCTTTGAAAGTCAATTCCTGCACTGACCAATCCTGTACAACTTTGGCTTGTTTTGACCATGGTCGACCGAAAAGGAGATTGTAGTCGAGGCTGGATTCTGGTAGTTCTAAGACTACAAAAGTCATTTTGAATGTGGTACCCTACAGAGTAATCGGGATATTACGTACTAATCCCACCGGATGGACACGGGATTGGACTGCCATTCTTTAAAAAAATTGGACGGGCTTGATTTGGGTCCACCCCAATTTCTTGCAGAGGGCTGCAATTGCTATATTCACACCCGAACTGCCATCAATCATAACTTGCGTAATCTTTTGATTTTTATGCCAGACAGTGATTAATGGGACTGAATGATCCATCGTAGAATCAGTTTCCGGTTGTATTGTTGCAGTCGCCGGAGTACTGGGAGATCCAGGACTGACCTGTTGTTGAAATTGCTGCCTAACTCCTGGCAGCAATGCGAGCAACTGTCCCAACGGGAGTGTAATTGAAGCCTTAGATAGAATCTCCCATACCTGATCTGTTTGAATCGTACTCCTCACCAATTCGGAGGATGATTCTGCTGTTACTGGTTAGGATTTTGTTCATTCGCTCTCGCCTTTGGCTGGGGAACCTATGTCACCGGAATTGGATCGGGGAACACAGTTGGATCTTTAGCGGTCCATTGACTAGCCTTTGTATACATTCGTTGTTGCTCATGGATACCGAGTTCGAACACCTCAGCTGCTGGTTGCAACTGCTTACCCGATCTTGTCTGGACCACTGCTGCTTGTGATTCCACTGGTGAAATATAGACCATGTTGGTCATCGAGTTTTGACACTCTTTCTTCTTTTTGTCGTATTCTACTGCATCCTTGCAAAATCTCCGAATGTGGCCAATCTCACCGCAAAAGTGACATCGAGGTGGTGGCAGGGAAGTACTTCCGCTGATGTACCCGCCTGCCATCGAGTTGCATTGGAATTGGTATTCCGCTGACCCCGGTAATTTCTGTATCCTTCTGACTGATTGTTTCGTATCTGTGGTGGCACGTATTGGGTGGCTGGCTGACCTAGTTCTTGTATAATAGTGTTGACAGCTGCTCGTCCCTGCACTTTAGCATTATACGCACAATTTTCCGTTGAGTGTTCGGTTGTGTTGTAGATGGCACAGTACATCTGGTTAAGGGCACATGTAGCACTGGTGTGCCCTGGATTTTTGCACCTGGTATAATACATCTGTTTAGCCGGATCATCTATAACGTTCTTACTGGCTTTCAGCCACTCCAAGTCTTCGGTGAATCCTCCAACTTTATGCTCTAGTTGTAGGGCCATCGCAATAACAACATCTAGTGTCATAGCCCCCACACAGCGGATGATCATGATTTGTCTTAGCTGTGGGGTCAAACCATTAATGAACCATTGGGTTATAACATCATCCGGTAAATTAGCATGTGCCAGAGGCAATTGGCTTAAATGAGTTCTAAACAATGTGGCATATTCCTGAACAGTCTGGTGCGGCTTCTGTCGGTTGTTCTGCAAATAGTCGAAGATTTGGGCGGGATTCTTCTTCAACCGGAACCTCTGTAAAAACGCATCCCTTACCGCATCATAGTTAACGAAATGATTGATATCATACTCTGTTAACCACCTCGCTGCTTCATTGACTAATGTTGACTGGAATACGATGGCGACCAAGGCATAGACCTTGGCATACCTTGTCATCCGAGTCACCGAAGTCACCGTTGGCGCCGTTGGCTGCGCGCGAGGGAGGACCTCAACGATCAAGGAATATAGAGGTTCCCGGTACTTCCCGGGAGGTCACCCATCCCAGTACTGTTCCCCCCAGAGCTCGCTTAACTGTGGCAATCTCTTGCCACTAAGCTACACTCTTGTGGTGTTTGAAGAAGGGGAAAGACTAAGGTTGACATTACCTTGAACAAGTTTTGGTCCCTCAAAGCTTCATTTTTGCTTTTAAAGCCTATTTCTGAAGCAATTTTGGGGTGTTTTTTGGAGCCATTTTGGAGTACTTTCGCACGTAGTTCTCTTCACACAGGTCCAAGAACATCAAGAAGAGTGTTCCTTGTACGTCTCAGACAATAAATATCAACCTTTGGGGCTGTATTTTCAGCCACACTCGTAAAACTACAAGTTTCTCGAGGGGTTTTCAGTTTTGGTGGGAGCAGTCACTGCAAATTTATGCAGGTTTTTAAAGCCTAAAACATCAGAGTTGACAGACACTTGCAGGTGTTATTGGCTAGTTTTTGGGCTGTGTATTCAGCCTTTTAGTGTCATTTTACTGCATATATTGAGCACATACACACCATGTACGCTTCTGTGGATACCGCTTATGTACGTCCATGTGGGCATTGATATAGCGGTTACGTTCTTTGCATAAAGCCTTTTACGTTTGATAAAGAGGGTCGTGGTGAGGTTTTCTTAACTGGGAGACACCTAGATGTCGGGGTCTCTTCGGTGATGCAGGTGGAAGACTTACCCAGCCTCGCCATAGGAGATGTATGATAGTTGTTCATAGGTGCTCGATAAGCCTAGTTGGCTTCTATTGGGTAACTGATTATATGCAGTGGAGTCAGTGATTCACTATGCAGGTAGACATGTCAGTACTTGCAGTTTTATGATACTTTGACACTGGTCATATGCTAATTTTGCAGAGGATACTCTGGCAAAATTTTTCTAAATTTCTGGTTTAGTCAACTATATAGTGGTCGATTTACTCCTTGATACACTTATTTGTTGGTGTTTGGACTCTTCTAGCTCCATTATCATTCTATTCAGTTCTCTACGATCATGGCATCAGAGGTCTCAGGCACATCCGGTGGATCAGGGTCTAGTGCTAGCGTTCCGAGGAGGAGCTATAACTTGCAGGGAAAAGACCATTTTGAGATCCCAAAATTTGATGGCACAAACTTTGCTCTATGGAAGAATCAGATTAAAGATGTACTGATTCAAAGAAGGCAATGGAAGCCAGTAAATGGGATTTCAAAGAAGCCTGCTGACATGGATGAAGATGATTGGGATGAGTTAGATGAAATGGCCAGGTCTACCATTCGCTTGCACCTGGCAGATAATGTTTACCTTACAGTATTAGACTGTGAAAGTGCAGAGGAGCTTTGGAAGAAGTTATGCAATACATATGAAAAAGAGACGGCATCAAATAAAGTATATCTGATGAGAAAATTATACGACCTTCATATGGACATAGATAGTGTTGCTGCTCATCTAAATGAGTTTGATGCCATATTCTCCCAGTTACAGGCTCAGAAAATGGATATGGACAATGAAATGAAAGCAATATTGCTGTTATGCACCATGCCATCATCATGGGATACATTTTGCACAGCTATTAGCAATAGTGCACCAGGTGGTAAACTTGTCTATGATGACATATGTGGAGCACTCTTGAGTGAGGAGATTCGTAGAAAATCTATGGTTGGCACTCAGAGTGGAGATGCATATAATGTTCGTGATTCTTACCAAGGAAAGAATCAACAACGTGGCAGGAGCAAGAACAAGGAAAAGAATGGTCAACGGAATAAGAGCAGAAGTAAATCAAGGAAGAGGGATATTGAATGCCATTATTGTCATAAGAAAGGACACATGAAGAAAGACTGTTATGCATTAAAGAATGCTAAAGGTAAAGGACAGAATGTTGATGGGCATGTTAAACAGTTACCTGCACCATCTACTTCGACTGTGAAGATTGAAGAAATTAATGTTATTTCTGATGATGCTGATGTGTTGACACTTGATAGTACTGTGCCATCTGAGGCACTTATGGCTGATTCTCTTTCCCACACCTGGCTGCTAGATTCTGGTGCTTCTTTCCATGTGACACCACATAGAGAATGGTTCTCTAATTATGCAGCAAAGTCTCTTGGTACCGTGAGACTTGGTGACTCTTACCAGTGTGATGTTGTGGGGATTGGAGATATGGTTGTGCAGTTCATTGACGGTTCAAAATTTACTATGCATAATGTACGCCATGTACCTCAGTTATCACGCAATTTGATGTCAGTTGGTCAACTTGATGACCTTGGTTACAAGGTGGTCTTCTATGCTCAGTCCTTTCGTATATCAAAGGGCAATATGGTTATTGCAAAAGGAAGGAAAGTTGGCTCACTTTACCCTTTATTTGTATCACAGAAAGAACACTTGTTAGCTGTTACTGAACAGCCGATGGCTTGTATTTGGCATGGTCGTTTGGGCCATATATCTCGTAGTGGAATGGAAAATCTTTCTCGTTCTGGCTACTTACCTGTGTTATCTTTCTCTGATTTTTCATTTTGTGAGCATTGTCAATATGGAAAGCAAACTAGAAATGTGCATAAAACGCACATTGACTCTTCAATTCAGCCTTTAGATCTTGTTCATACAGATGTGTGTGGTCCTATGCCCACTAGGTCCTTAGGTGGTTCTCTTTATTTTGTCACTTTCATAGATGATGCTACTAGAAAAGTATGGGTATATCCTATCAAATCGAAGGATGATGTATTCCCTACTTTCAGAAAATGGCTTGCTTCAGTTGAGACTGAAAAAGGAACTAAGCTTAAGGCTTTACGTTCAGATAATGGGGGTGAGTATACCTCACATGAATTCAGCCTTTTCTGTCAGTGCAGAGGGATTCGTAGAGAGTTTACAGCTCCTTATACCCCAGTACAGAATGGTGTAGCTGAGAGGATGAATAGAACTATTCAAGATAGAGTAGTCTCTATGTTGCATCATGCAAACCTCTCACAAGGTTTTTGGGCAGAAGCAATATTGACTGCAGTTCATGTGATTAACCTTTCACCTAGTACTACCAAAGGTCTGAAAGTGGCACAAGAGTTATGGACAGGGAAACCACCATATTATGATCATCTTCGAGTTTTTGGGTGTGAAGCAGATGTTCATATACCCAAGAATCTTAGACAGAAGTTGGACCATAAGTCAAAGAAATGCATTTTTCTTGGATATGGTCGAGAAGGACAATTCGGATATCGCTTATGGGATCCTGAAACACGGTCAATGATCAGAAGTAGTGATGTCATTTTTAATGAGTCTAAGATGCATAAACAGCCGATTAAGGAGGTTGAAGTGAGAAGAGTGGTGTTTGAGGATACTAGTCCTCCGGTTAGCATGCATAGAAATGCTGCACATAGGGATGTTCAAGAGAATGTCCATTCAGATCAGTCTGCACATGTTCCTGTTCAGCAACCATTGAGACGTTCTGCACGTGTCTCATATCCACCTGATAGATATGTTCTAGGTTTAGATTTTGTTATGCTAACAGATGCCGGTGAGCCCTCTTGCTACAAAGAGGCTATGCAGATAGAGGATCATGTCAAGTGGGAGCGTGCCATGAAGAGTGAGTTGGATTCTATTCACAAGAATGGTACTTGGGACTTAGTACCTTTGCCAAAGGGCAGGAAAGCTTTACCATGTAAATGGGTATATAAGCTGAAATTCACATCAGATAGTGCTTCTCCAAAATATAAAGCACGACTTGTTGCAAAGGGTTTTAAGCAACAACATGGTGTTGATTTTGAGGAAATCTTCTCTCCAGTGGTCAAGATGACTACTTTGCGCATGTTGCTTGGATTCGTTGCAATGGAGGACTTAGAGCTAGTCCAAATGGATGTGAAAACAGCTTTCTTGCATGGAGATCTTACAGATGAGATCTATATGGAACAATGAGAGGGTTATGTAGTTCCTGGCAAGGAAAGTCTAGTTTGTAAGCTCAAGAAGAGCTTGTATGGACTTAAACAGTCTCCTAGACAATGGTACTAGAAGTTTGATGCTTTTATGAAGTCCCAAGGCTATTCTCGGAGCAATGAGGATCATTGTCTCTACACAAAGAGATGTTCTGATGGCAGCTTGATATGCTTGATACTTTACGTCGATGATATGTTGATTGCTGGGAAGTCCTCTTATGATTTGTCAATTCTCAAAAAGAAGTTGAGTCAGACATTTGATATGAAGGATTTGGGGGATGCCAAACATATTCTTGGCATGCGCATTACTCGTGATAGGAGTAAAAGATGCATATACTTGTCTCAAAGTGAGTACATATCCAAAGTACTTCACCGATTCAATATGCAGGGTGGAAAGGCATTGAGTACACCTTTACCCACATATGTGAAATTGAGCAAGGATGACTGCCCCAAATCAGATGAGGAAAAGGAATTCATGACCAAAATTCCCTATCAGTCTGCTGTTGGTAGTCTCATGTATGCTATGGTAGCTACGAGACCAGACATTGCATTTGCAGTGGGAGTTGTGAGCAGATATATGTCTAATCCTGGCAAGAAACATTGGGAAGCGGTCAAAATGATTTTGAGATATCTGAGTGGCACTAAGGACAAGTGTCTATGCTTAGGTAGAGGGAAAGCATCCATTATTGGTTACACAGATTCTGACTATGCTGGTTGTGTAGACAATCGTAAGTCTACATCAGGGTACATTTTTCATTTTGCTGGAGGTGCTATCTCTTGGAGATCTCGTCTTCAAGAATGTACAGCTGTTTCCACCACAGAAGCATAGTATGTTGCAGCAAGTGAGGCATGTAAGGAAGCATTGTGGCTTTCTCGTCTTGCTTGTGATATGGGTTTGCCTCAGCATGTACCTCACTTGCTCAGTGATAGTCAGAGTGCCATTGCTTTGGCTAAGAATCCGGTCTATCATGCAAAGACCAAGCACATTGAGGTGAGGTATCACTTCATTAGAGATTGCTTAGCCACTGAGAGCATTATTCTTGAGAAGGTTCACACTCGAGATAATGCTGCAGATGCTTTGACTAAAGCTCTACCACAGGATAGCTTTCGACACTATTGTCACTTGATGGGGGTTACTTGATTCTTGATCTTACGTAGTCACTTGTATACTGTCTAACATGCCCATCAGGTGGGAGGTATAGTTTGTATACTTACACTCAGGTATTCTTTATCATTCTTTCTTTTTTCTCCCATAGTTACTCTAGCCATATTGGCCTTTAGTGGGAGATTGTTACCGTTATTGTCCATGTGAAAGGCCAAATGGCCACCGGACACTTCTTTGTATATGTTCTTTAATAAAACATATAGTGGCCTGGTCAGTCACGGACTGTAAGTTCGACCGCATTTGTAAGACCTAAGAAGTCTGTCTTCACGCTCCCTGTGTACTGTGTTTTCTGCGTATTCTACAGCCTTTGTGCGGAGTACTTTGTGCGACGTCAGGAACTCGGTTTTCTACTCCGAGCATATCGTCGTGGAGCTCTCGAGAAGGAGAGTGCAGTGCGGTGCATGGCCATCGAAGTACTTCAGACTGCTCACCTTCCGGCTCGAAAATAGCGTTCAGTCTCTTACGCATCTCCAAATCAAATAGCCTATCCTCAGCTTTGGTATCAAAGGTAGGCAGATTTGCCCCAAACAGCGGTGTATGCAATAAAGATCCACCAGGGAGTATCGCAGTATCACCGAAAAACTATAAATTCCCACCAACTGGTATCGAACTTTCACTAGAACTTGTCGAACTTTCACTGAAACAGGGTATACTTCCTCCGGTAACGATCTCTCTAGGTAACACAACTCTATCCTCGGAAAGGTCCAAATTCTGACCAAATGGTATCACATCAATTGCGCACTGCGTCCCTGTACACTCAGAAGTTACTGCACCTTCTTCAGATCGCACCGGAATTATACCGGAATCTACTGAAATCTCATCATTTATCACCAAACTGGTACCAGAATCTCTACTAACTGGTTCCGATCCTTCGACAACTGGGCTTAACGGGCCTACTCTTCTGCCACCTGGGGGTGTGCCTAACAAATTTGGTACTATCCAGGGATGCTGGTCTCTCCTGTACTTCGGATATGACTTGCCGGACCGAGTAACCAGCATATATCACCTCTGCACCACTGGCCTTACGTACTGCTCCACCTTACTGATTATTCTCAATCCATTGCCATCTCCCACAGACAGCGCCAGTGTTAAAAGTGCGTTTTTCGTGACAGACACTTTTAAGCTCTTTTCAGGTTCTTGGGGATGGTAGGGGTCTGATAAATCAGAGGCCCTGTATCTTATTTTCCCATTTTAACTTATTAAGTAAGCAGTACGTTAAAGTTCAATATAATGCCTTCTACACAGTCTTATTATTCATATTCCGGTTAAACTTCCCACAATAGATAACGCAGGAACTAGTAATTATTGTCGCACAGACTTGTTATCGATAACATAACATTACTGTGTTAATCACAAATTAATGTAACTTAACAAAGTAAGAGTCACAGTACTCAGAGTTTAAGAACGCTGCACTACGGCGTCTCCACAGGCCGCAAATCGCCCAGACAGACAGTCTGGCGATCCCGTTCCTCGCTACCGGAGTGCCACCGTAATGTCTTTTCATTATTTGATAAGAAGGGTACAACACTTCGCTATGACCTTTCGGTACGTGCGGTATAGGAAAAATATGAATTACATAATGCCAATCTGGTGACCTTACAGAAGCCTAATTCATATTCTGGCAGTCCTATTTTCTATATTAGAAAGATTATTCGTGAAGTATTTCATTCTGATTCAGTTGCACAAGCATGTTCTATCTTCTGTTTCAAACATAATTGTTCTATATTTGCATTATAGCTAGCCGAGTGTGGTAAATCTAAGATTTTGTACATGCGTACTTGAGTTGTGTGTGAGAAGGTTTCTGCATTAAGATTAAAAAAATTTGTTTGATTTAGTAGCTATGTGTTTGTTGAACCCTCAACGCTGATTATAGGGCATCTTTCACAGCGACTGTGTGTGACTCAGATGCCTTATGGCTGATTTGGGTGTCGGTCAGTGTTCTGCCACCACCATCTTCACTAACAGTCAGAGTGCATTGGCAGTTGCAAGGAACCCTGTGTTGTTCTCTGCTCGAGAGATCAACTTGGCATATGTGCCCACACAGGAGAACATTGCAGACCTTTTCACGAAGGCTCTACCTAGGGAGAAGTTTGAAGCTTTTCGCAAAGCTTTGGGCTTACTTCCTTTTGTGGATTGATTCCACATAGCTTTGCACTTCCTTATGAATGAGTTCCAGCTCCTTGTTCATCACATCACTCCCAGGGGGGATTTGTTGATATATTTAGGTAGTGATGTGTGTGAACACACTAGGACCGTTGGGGCACTTTTTTCCCTCTTTAGGAGGTTTTTTTCACTCGACTTGTATATATGCCTATTGCCCAAATGGGTTACTTTTCTTTGTACATTCTAGTGGTAATACATTCAGTATTGTGTGTTGTGGTCCAAGCTTCTTCTTCTTCCTTGTGTTGTTTGCATGCTTCCACAGATGTCTAACTCCAACACAAACACACATATAGTATGAATGAATTATGTCACTTTGAATCATATAGATAATGACTGATTTCAACTTTTCCACATTCATATTCAACCATGTTTTAAAACAAGACTTTTCATTAATTAGTACCATAGACACAATTCAAAACATAACTAAAATGAGACAATATATAGATATAAAAAAGTAAGTATATCAATCTAAAATATATATCCAATGTAATATATTAGTCATCATGATCATCCTCATCCACATCATCATGTAACTCCTCATCATCATGATCATCCTCATCATCATGATCATTCACATGATCTGATGTATCTGTAGTGGCATCATGGGTAGAGGTGTGAGAACTTTGTGATGATCAAGATTGTCCCACTTGTGTCTATCTCTCCATCTCATCCATATCTTAAACATAAATAAATAAAACATATAAAACATCAATAAAAATAAAATAATTATATGAAATTTACTAATGCTCACAAAAGCATTTGGATGGTCTTTCATGTACTCATTGAGATGTCAATATCCACAATGTGTAGCAAAATCGATTTCTTTTTTCATAGGATATTGACCATAATCCTTTCTCTCCATTGAAAGAAATAAAAAAAATTAATGATTGGTGTTTTAACTAAAATAAAAAATATAGTTTCAATAATACATATACTTACAAATGTAGCCATGATGGCCTATTTGGCCTAATTGTGATGTATGGCCTAATATAGTTTTAACTAAACCATGATGGCCTATTTGGCCTAATTGTGATGTATGCCCAAACTCAACTCTCTTCTTTACAGCCACCTCCATTTATTTAATGAAAGGAAAAACATAGACTAAATATAAAACATATGAGAATTATAAGTTACTATAATATAAACTAGTTATTTGTATACCTTCTATTGAGGAAATGACTCCTAAAGACGTAGCTGTTTGCGAAAACACAGCCATGTCTCACGTGGTATGTTAGGTCTTCTCTTATTTTGTTCTGCCATACAATATCTCCTGTTATTTCAATCTCAAACAAAAAAGGAATCAAAATATAAAAAAAATTTAAATATTTAAACATGCATATATAGACACACACACACATACATATACACACACATACATATACACACACATACATATACACACACATACATATACACACACATACATAGTAAATACATACCCACACACATACATATACACACACATACATAGTAAATACATACCCACACACATACATATATACATACACGTATACATGCACACACATACACATATACATACACTTGCACATACATACATACACTGAAATATACATACATACACACACATACATATATACACATACACATATGCATACACTTACACATACATACATACCCACGCATACACATATACACACACATACATGCATACACATACACATATACATACATACACATACATAGTAAATACATACCAACACACATACATATACACACATACACATATATACACACATACATACATACACATACACATACACATATATAGTAAATACATACCCACACACATACATATATATACACACATATGCATGCATACACATACACATATACGTACACTTACACATACATATATACACTTACATATACATACACACACATACATGCATACACATACACATATGCATACACTTACACATACATACATACCCATACATATACATATGCACACACATACATGCATACACATACACATACATAGTAAATACATACCCACACACATACATATATACACACACATACATGCATACACATACACATATACATACACTTACACATACATACACACACTTACATATACATATGCACACATACATGCATACACATACACATATGCATACACTTGCACATACATACATACCCATACATACACATATACACACACATACATGCATACACATACCCATATACATACATACACATGCATAGTAAATACATACCCACACACATACATGCATACACATACACATATACATACGATTACACATACATACATACACTTACATATTCATAAACACACATACATGCATGCACATACACATATGCATACACTTACACATACATACATACCCATACATACACATATACACACACATACATGCATACACATACACATATACATACATACACGTACATGGTAAATACATATCCACACACATACATGCATACACATACACATAGACATACACTTACACATGCATACATACACTTACATATACATACACACACATACATGCATACACATACACATATGCATACACTTACACATACATACATACCCATACATACACATATACACACACATACATGCTTACACATGCACATATACATATATATACATACACACATATATAAATATCTATACATACACATATACATACATGCATACACATACACATACACATACATAGATATCCAGACATACACAGACACATATATCCATACACATACACACACACATACATCCAAACATACACATACACACACATCATACATACATACATACACATATATACATACATACATACACACATCATACATTTATGGTTTTGTATGTGTATTTATATGTCAGAATGTGTATTTGTCTATATGTGAATCTGTGTATATGTGTAAATGTGTGTATGTGAGTGTGTATGTATGTAAATAATCAAATTATTAATATCTAGTACCTTTATCTGCTACACAATCAGATTCTAATCAATAAGAGGGAACTCCACCACCGTCTCCTAATCATGCAAGGACTACTTATTGTAAGTATATGAAGCTTTTAATTCTAATATTTGATAGATACATACATGACTGATTTATGTTTTTTTATTGTTATATTATAATGAGATTCTGATCAATTAGAGGGTACTCCACCATCTCCTATCCATGCAACGAGGTCTTCACATGTGTCCTCCGATAGGAATTATGATGATTTTTACTATCAAGAGCATATTATATGTTGGTGTAGTTTTTGCTATGGTACATATTGAAGACCATGATTGGAATGTATTGAACATAAGGTAGAGTACGGTAGTTTCGAGCATGCACCACCTCTTGATCAACGTGATATAGCTTGGGTATGTATTGTTTCTATAATTTAATGTCATTATTTTAATTGAAATCATATACAAAATCCGATTATATTTAATATAGAAGAATATTTGCTCCATGATGATGATGATGAGTCTTCTAGTAATAATGCTAATATACCTCGTACAGGTCACATACTTGCAGTTTATCAATTACAAGCAGAGGTTTCTCAAACTCCTCTACCTCCTGGTTTACAGATTGAAGATTATCTATCCATTGCCAACTCATGATCATCCTCTAGTACAAACATATGATAGAAGAAGATATGGAGGATGGAATAGATGACCATTTCCTTTAGATGGAGAGGTTTTTAACTTTTGGGGTAATCGCGATGTGATTGCTTCCTCCACTGTTATTGGGGCTGGTCATGATCTCTTTATTGTAGAGGATTTGTATGTGCCTCTGAACTCTGAAGTCACTCTTATGTCATTTTTTGGTCCTATATATGAATGGGAGATTGGAATTGACTTAAACATTATGTTCAAAGCATGATTACTTATGGATTATGCCTAAATGCAGCTGCTTTTGCTAGTACATGGATTACACATGCCAAAAATGAAAGATTATATATTGATGGAAGACCTTACAGGCATGGAAATATAGCAAGTTTAATAAACAGTACTCAAGGATATAATAGTTCAATGACTAATTGCACCTTTGAGGAGCATGAAAATAGTCACGAATCACCATACATGAGTAGAAATGTAGCAAGACACATTGTTTTCAATGTTATTACTTCATTACATGCTAGTGATGAATTATTAGTGAATTATGTTAAAAATAAAGAAGTAAGGTCATATATATTTTTGCAAAAAGGATTTTCTTCAAATATAATGAAAATAAAAAAATGAAAAATGGAAGCATTTACTTCAGCAAGTAGTGGAGGCCAAAAGAGAATCAATCAAAAGAGAATCAATCAAAAGAGAATCAAATCCAAAAACTGAATTGTAAGAGGAGTGGTTGTCCAAAGTAGTGGAGAAGTTATGGAGAAGACCTCTCAAACTCATTATGAGAGCTCATGGACATTTGGCTACAAAAGAAGCAAGGGAGGACACTCAAGAATAGAGGAAGACGGCATGGAAGTCCCCTTGTAGCTAGTTCATTTGGTTTGAGTCATTTCGTTCTCTTCACTCTCATAGACTATGTCCAGCCGCATACCAATTACTGGGTAGTCTACTTGTGAGAGCCATATCTCTCAATATATCTATCCAATTTTAGAGTTTAAACATTCATTGGAAAATATATCTTGAGTGCTTCTTGTATCTAGCACAGTTTTATCAAGTTCTTTATGATCTGTGAGTTATTCAGGTTTTAGTGGAGTCCAGTTTTCAGCTTAACTGAGTGGATAGGTAGCCTATTTTGAGGCAAAGATTTGCCAACCCAAAACTACTCCAAATTGAGTGTTTGATAGCTCATTTGAAAGCTCTAAGTGTCTAGTTTGAGTGACCAAAGTTTCAAGTTCATTGCGTTGGTACCAGTTTTCATTTGAATGTTCAGCTATTGGCAAAAGTCTTGATCCTAAGAAGGTCTTCTACACTTTCCGCTGCGAATAGGAGAGGAATTCTCCAACAAATTATGGATGGCGTAGACCTCCAAGAACACCTTTTAGTTAGAGAGCAATGAAAGCTTTCTAATTGATTGAAACTCTTTTTAAATTAACTTAGATATTTAAAATTTATGTTTAAAGTTTACTTTTCATTCATTTATGGAATACTAATTATTTCTATTCATGTGTGTAGATTCTTATGTATGACATTGATGATCTTCCAACACACCATCTGAGTTGCCATTAAGACCTCATTTATCAGAAGCTTCCATGAGGAGGCTACACAAAAGTGATCCTGTCGAATATGCAAGATTGAAAGACCTATATTCAAAAGAAGATAAAGTACAAGATTTTTTCCATAATGATGAAGATGATGGCATGGCAAGTTTTATTGAGGATTGGTATCAAAACGACAATGAAAGCATTGATATTTCTAAAAATGAGAAATATCTTCGAGAAGAATGTCTAAAGCATATATATGAAGGAAGTAGCTTGACAAGACTAAGTGCAAGCTTACTTATTCTCAATCTTCAAAATCATTTTGGATGGAGTAACGTATTTGTTTTGGCACTATTAAGGTATAGTTTTTAATTCTCTATTATTTATTTATTTATTTACTTTCATTCATATTATCTTTTTTCATGAACTTATAAGTTACCACTTCAAAAGTTTTTACCAAGCAAGAATATTCTCCCTACATCACATGATGAAATGAAGAAGATAATCAACAATCTTGGTATAGATTATCACTGTATAGCATGTTCGAATGATTGTCTTTTATATAGATGTGAATATGCAGATTCTTTGACATTTCCAAAATTTCAAACTCCTCGATATAAGGATGAAGAGGGTAAAATCCCAAAAAGGTATTGAGACTTTTTCCATTGGCTCCACGAATTAAACATATGTTTGAAAGCCCTAAATTATCAAAGATTTTGACATCGGAATTTGATCATAAAAGTAGTGAATGGAGTAATGAGAATTCCAGTAGATAGTGCATCTTTTCAACATATTGATTCTAGATGGCCTGATTTGCAGAAGATCCACACAATCTAAAGTTAGGAGTTGCATTATGTTAATCCTTTTTCATGAAATCTAGTAAATGGTCAACATGGCCTCTGGTAGTCATTAACTACAGTCTCCCACCATACCTTAGCATTAAAAAGGAACATTTAATGCTTTCACTTTTTATCTCGAGAAAAATACAAGTTAAAGACATGAATATATATCTTGCTCCTCTCATTGATGATCTCCAAGAGTTATGGAGAGGTACTAATGTCATTGATGTATCGAAAAGCATTAATCACACACACATTATAGTTTGCAGAATTGTGGCTTGGACTATACAAGATTTTCTAGGATATGGTGTCTGTTCAGGTAATGATGTAATTTTTTTATTTAATATGTATACAATCGTATGTGAGTTTTTCTAATTATATTTTTATGGTTTTCATGATGTAGGAATATCTACTAAGGGATATAAGGATTG
This sequence comes from Ceratopteris richardii, assembly GCA_020310875.1. Taxonomy (NCBI): domain Eukaryota; kingdom Viridiplantae; phylum Streptophyta; class Polypodiopsida; order Polypodiales; family Pteridaceae; genus Ceratopteris; species Ceratopteris richardii. Next base: position 27,780 of record MU262530.1, on the reverse strand, counting down.
CCCTTATTGTGGTGATTGGTTGAGATCAGTTGTAGTAAGAATCTCAATAAAAATATTTATCTTCGACATCGATGGTTCTTGCCTGATGATCATCCATTAAGATGCAAAAGATAAGTGTTACATTTTAATGGAAAGATTGAAACAGCTTAGTATCCAAAACCAATGAGACCTATGGATTGGTATCAAAAATGGATAGATGGGCCTCTTATAGATCCAGAATGTGAAATCTTCAGTGATGATGAAGATTATGAGTATGTAAAGATTAGATGTAAATGAAAATTGGTGCTAGCAAAGAATATGTCGATATGGTATTCTTTGGAATATTGGAGAGAGTTAGAGGTCTATCATCTTCTTGATTCTATGCATATATTCAAGAATATTGGTTATTCATTATGGCAAAATCTTCTTGGATCAAAATACATAATAGCATGAAGAAATGATTTAAAGAAGAAAAACTCAAAACCAAATTTATGGCCAATTTTTAATAGAAATCGACAAGAAACAACTTATGCACCTGCTCCTTGGATACTTATAACAATGACACATGGTTGGCATAACTTTCTGAAGCATATTCTACCTCTGGTTATCAATGGATGTACAACAAAAGGATCATGAGACATGATCTATCATCTTGGAGTGCTTATAAGGTAATTATCATAATTTTATATTTAATATATAAGACTATTTGTTATCTTTTATTTATAAATAATTTCTTTATAAAATTGATTTATGATAGTAATAGGTGGATTGAATCAAAAGAAATTGACAAAAATCGATCCCACAAAAGAAACGTGAATACAAAGAGCTACTATCTTTGATGGAGAAAGAGCTTCCAACATCATTTTTTGATATTGAGGTTCATTCATTAGTCCATCTTGTGGATGAAATAGAGATTACAGGTGTTCTAAACACTCGATGGATGTTTTGGGTCGAGCGATTTATGGGAATATTAAAAGGTTATGTGCGATAAAGAGAAAAACGAGAAGGATCTATGGCAAAGAGATGGATGTTTGAGGAGTGCATGTACTATGTTAGTGAATATTTCGAAAGAGTTCATGAAGAAGCTCCACTCTTGGAGTTTGAGGTATGCGGAAGCACATGAATACCACCAAGAAGAAGAAGAAGCTTGGAGCACAACACACAATACTGAATCTTTTACCACTAGAATGTACAAAGATATGTTATCGTTAGGGCAATATGTGTATATATAAGCCGGGGAAAAAACCTCCTAAAGAGGGAAAAAAGTGCCCCGACAATCCTAGTGTGTTCACACACATCACTACCTAAATATATCAACAAATCCCCTCGGGGAGTGATGCGGTGAACAAGGAGTTGGCACTCATGTATAAGGAAGTGCTAAGCTATGTGGAATCAATCCACAAAAGGAAGTATGCCCAAAGCTTTGCGGAAAGCTTCAAACTTCTCCCTAGGTAGAGCCTTCGTGAAAAAGTCTACAATGTTCTCTTGCATGGAAAGATATGTCAAGTTGATCTCTCTAGTAGAGAATTTCTCCCTCACATAATGATAATGCACCTCAATGTGCTTAGTGTGAGCATGGAACACAGGGTTCCTTGCAACTGCCAATGCGCTCTGACTGTCAGTGAAGATGGTGGTGGTAGAAGACTGACTAACACCCAAATCAGCCATAAGGCATCTGAGCCACACACACTCAATAGTCGCTGTGAAAGCTTCCCTATACTCAACCTCACAACTAGAAGTGGCCACAGTAGGCTGCTTCTTGCTCAGCCAAGATATGCATGAGCTACCAAGCATGAAGCAAAAAACCACTAGTGGAACCATGAGTGTCATAGCAACCAACCCTGTCAAAGTCAGAACAAGCATGTAAATCTATCGGTAGTGATCCCCCCTTGGGATAAAACAATCCAAGTAGCTAGGTACCACTCAAGTAGCAAAAGATGCGCTTAACCACCTACCAATGCTTGACACCTGGGCAATGCATAAACCTACTCATCTATGAGACAAAAAACTGAATATTTGGCCAAGTAATGCATAAGTAAATCAAGCATCCAACACCTACTGATAGAGAACAACATCGAATGCATCTCTAGCATCATGAACACTCAATCCTAAACTTGTGTCCATAGGAGTGGTAATAGGTTTACAATCTTCAAGGCCCAAAGGCTACAATAATGTATCAATATATTTTGTTTGACACAAAGCCATTCCACCATTAACTTGCATAAATTGAATGCTCAAATAATGATGCAAACACCCCAAATCAGACATCTCAAATGAGGCATGCAAATCGACCTTGAAATCAGCAGTATGCTTGTCATGAGGACAAGTGAATAGCGTGCCATCAACATACACAACAATTATCAGAAGCACATCATTAGCATGCTTAACATATAAGGTGATTTCATTTGGATTGTTCTCAAAACCATGTACAATCAAATAGGCATGTATCTTTGCATACCAAGCACATGGTGCTTGCTTTAAACCGTATAATGCCTTCTTTAACCTGCACACTTGGTTTTCATGCCCTTTTTGCGCAAAGCCATGGTGATGAAAAACATACACTTCTACATCAAAGTTACCATTCAAAAATGTTGTTTTAATGTCCAACTCATGTACATTCCAACCTTGATGAACTGCAAGTGCACAGATGGTACGGACAATAGTCATTTGGCATGTAGGTGCAAATTGCTTTTTACCTTTCGTAATCACAACCACATTTAGCCCCCAAGCTTGCTTTACTTTAGCCAACCTGAACCAAGGTCTTCCTAACAACATTTCATATGGATAAGTAGTTTGAGACATTCTAATTACCACAAAATTAACCATGAATGACATCCTTGCAATTATTATCTGCTGCTGCTTCCGAATGCCCAAAGGTTGGACTCTCATTTGATCTGCCATCTTTACTTGAAAAGGTGCTTAAGCCAAAGCCTTATTCCCCATTTCCTTAAATATATGCTGAGGTAATATATTCAATCCTTAGCCACCATCCAACAAAACCTCATCAAATCTTCTTTGTTTATACTGTGCCTGAATTACTGAAACTACAAAGTCCACATCAGCTGGATCAATACTATTAGCTAATGTTGAAGGTACCTGCATATTTGCTAGCTCTAATTGTTGTCCAACTAGATTCTATAACAATTTTTCTCTAAACACTAGCACTAACGACAATAACTGATCCAAGGACAACTGCAAAGAAGAATGAATTATTACCTCAAACCAGTCATTGTCCAATTCTTGCTTGGTCTTCATTATATCATTCTTCTTTGTTCGATGTATAGAGGGATAAACTTTGAAATTGTACTTGCTTCTATTGATCTTGCTAGATCTTTTTTGCACTTGGTCTCGAATCTATCTTTGCTCTTGCCAATCAATAGGACCTTTATTCTTTAACCTTGTAACTGCCAAAACATCCACATCCTTGAACAAAACACATTGTTTACAATCACAACTCCATTGATTTTCATGATCCTGATTTCTGAGTTTTTGATGTACTTGCACCTGGATCATTACAAAGTTCCTGATCTAATAAATCTATCACTACAACATTTGCCTGAGCAGCTTGTTGAGCTTGTTGCTGCTGCTTCCCTTGCTAGTTATTTTGATTATAAAGAACACCTAGTATACCCCTTTCCTCTCTATGCTTGATCCATAAAGGACAATTAGGCCCAATCCAATGATCTAGTGCTAAGCAATATTCACATGGCATCACTCTAGGTGGTCTGCCTTGTTGATTCCCTTGTTGGTTACCTTGATAATTTCTTTGCTGGTTCCCCTGATCTCTCCATGGAGGTCTTCTTGGTTGCTTCCTCTGAAAACTACCTCATCCTTGAATTGGAATGGCCTGATTTGCTGCCACTTCATTATTATTCCTATTGTCCTGTCTTGAATTTTGTCCTCGATGCTTTGGGTTATACTAGCACTGACTTGTGGTATGTCCTTCTTTATCACAAATTTCACAAAACCTTTTGTCCTTTGGAACTATTATGGAGTACCCGTGCTTCTTTCATCTACTAATTAAAGCTTCCTCTTTACTTTGCTTACCTTTGTGTTTGCGATGCTTTCTTACCACAACCTCTTCATCTTCACTCTCAAATTTTGAATCAGTCATACCTTTGACTGATTCCGATTCTGAATTGGATTCAGCATCTGAACTGGAGTCACTGTGCTTCTTCTTAGATCTGCCAAATCTTCTTTTTACTCTTGCAACTGCTAATGCTAAGACATCAAAACCGTTAGCTATATCCACACTTGCCACTGCATGCCTGATGCTGCTCCTTAATCCTTTTAGGAAGTAACCCACCAACATCTCGTTGGTAGGTCTCTCATTGCCTTGTAATCTTTCCACTAAAATTCTAAATTTCTCTGCATAATCTTCCACTAACATGTCCTTTTGTCTAATTGCTCTCAAATTCCTCAAAACATCTGAAGGAGTTTTTTTTTTCCTAAATCTTTGTAAAAATGCTAATCTTAATGCATCATAAGTAGCAAAATGAGTGATACCATATTGACTAAACTAGCTCATTGCTCTTCCTTCCAATGTAACTATGAATTGCTGGAGCTTTACTGCATCACCATACATTGCTGGATATCCATTTGTTGTCCACTTTATTTCAATTTGAGCAACATGACAGTCATCCTCCTCCTTTCAACCTCCTTTGAAATGCATTGCTTTCACTTTGGGGTTTGGAGGTGGTTGCACCATGGGCACTGGCTAAGGCGTATGCCTAGTTCTTTGCCTGGTCGTACCTCCAAGTGGGTCGAATTGGAGTTGTTAGAAGTGTGTTTCCGTCACAGGCACTTTTAAGTTCTTTCGGGTTCTTGGGAGTGGTAGGGGTCTGATAAATCAGAGGCCCTGTAACGTAATTTTCCCAATTAACGTATCCAATCAGCAGTACGTTAATATTCAATATCGAATCCTTTATACAACTTACTGTCAAAATTCTGGTTAGACTTTTCACAATACGCAACGCAGGAGTTATTCAACACTGTTGCATAGACTTATTATCGGCCACTTAACAGTACTGAGTTAATCACAAATCAATGCAATTAAACAAAGTAAGAGTTAACTTTACTCAGGATTTCACAAATCATACACCACAGAGTCTCCAATGACCGCAATCGCCCAGACAGATAGTCTAGCGATTCCGCTCGTCGTCACCAGAGAGTCACTGCCATGTCTTTTCATTGATTGGTAAAAAGATACAACACTTCGCTATGACCTTTCGGTTCGTGCGGTATAGGAAAAATATGAAATTACAATATGCCAATCCGGCGACCTTACACTGGCACGCACGGTGGACTTGAACCCGCAACGGAAACAAAATCAAGGCTCGTCTACGATGCCTTGTATATACATGGTTCGGGCTAACTTGAAAGTTCTGGTAATTTTTTGTTTGAGCGAATCCAACATTAACTTTAAGGTTTTCGGCTCTACTAATTGGGTGTTAGTGCGAACAGAACTTGTTGCAATTACTTGACTCATCAAAATTTTGGTCTGCATCTGTAAAAATGCCTTCTGCAAGTAAAAATCATTTGCAAGAGCTGCGTCACGGCTCAATCTCATATCTTCAATCTGTTTATCTATTCTGGATAAACGCTCTGCTTGATAACCGAGCTGCTTTTCTCTTCTCTCCAATTCCTGAGCTTGATACTGAATAGTCTGATAATATGCATCTCTTTCCCTCTGAATCCTGCTATCTCCTTCCGAAGTTGAATAGTTAGAGTCCTTTTGGCTTTAAGATCAGAGTTCGCCTGAAATAAATCAGCAGTTGCGGTCTCAAGTTCTGCAGTAGTTTGTTTTGCTAGATTCGCCATCTCCTGTCCTTTCTGCACGACGTCATCAAGCTGAAGTCGAGTTTCTTTCAATAAATTCCCAAGTGCCACGCGAGCGTCTTCTTTATCTTGTACTAACTGTTTTAATTGTATAATTTCTGCATCACGAGCATTTAACAAATCATTTTTGGCTCTTAACTCAGCCAATGCTGCATCTCTTTGGGCAATCAAAGAATCCTGTTTGGCAAGCTTAGCTTGAAGCTGTTGAACCTGCATGTGCAAAGCATGGTTTTCGGCTTTTACAGCATTGGCTTCCTCCTATAAAGGGGCAATGTTAGCCTCGAGAACATCCACCTTGTGTTGCAACTCCTGTCTGATATTGTCAATAACCATCCTCAATTGCATTGGTAGCTGCTGCGAAAATTGGATTAACATGCGACCCATGGACTCTAATTCAGTAAATATTGGAACCGGAAGAGGAGGAGGAAGTGGTTGAGATGACGAGGCCGACAAGAGGTGAGGGGAAGGTGGCGGAGAATAATTGGGTGAAGAAGATGAGGTAGCTGGTGCTTCAGGAACAATAGGTTGAACTGGGACAATTGGCACCGCAGTCTGCATGATAGGCACGAGCACTATTCCTGTTGTCTGTTGCATTGTTGTTTTCGTTCTGTTAATTACAGAGTCCACCAAAACAATCACTTCATTAACTATTTTTGTAACAATAGCTTGCACATCTTTGGAGGTGTCCTGCTGAGAATCGGCATGAGAAGAACTTGCTTCGGAATCAGCAGTGGGCGTACTTTGTTCCTTTGGCTGGGTTGGAGAAGACTGGGCGGAAGAATCAATAGGAATCGATGTTGCGGTGTCGTGGAAGATCTCTTCTTCATTTACGGCGTTGGAACCTTGCACCTGGCTCTCTGACGGGCTGATGCGGGTGCGTTTTCGGCGAAGAAGCTGGAAAAGATCTTCATCCTCATCATCATCATCTTTGAGCACTTGAACAGAGTCTTCATGGAACAAGATAGGAGCGTTGGGAGGTGGTTGCGCGGCTTGGAGTACTAGAAAAGAAAGGTAAGGATATGTGGTAAACGAGATCGCGGAAGATCACCCTTATTAACATGTTTAATAACCGTAACACATTCATGGTGAATGCGCCGGAAATAAAAAGAGGCAAAATTGACAGGCTCCCAAGAAGCCATATCAATCATCGAGTAAAAGGGATGTGAAATCCCGTAGGTACGTTTCTGTAAATTTACGATAACAACTAAGAATTGTAATGCTGTTTGTTCAGGATCAGGGCGACATAGAATGGCGTATTCATTGGATGAGTGCCGTGGGAATAATTCCATCATGGTGGCTACCGGAAGGAGAGGACCATTTTCCAATCCTTCCATAGGGAGACGGAAAGCTGCAGCAAACGATGCCAGGGTGATAACGACACGGGACGACAAACAAAGAATAGGCCAACTCTGCTCCGTAGCAGGTGTGGTGGCAATGGCAGTAATAATCTGCACGTAAAAAGGTTGACACTCCACTGAATGCCAAGGCAATTCAGCGAAGTTCAAGAGGCCACGGATACACAGATACTTGCTCACTTTAGGAGTGAGTCCTTCACGGAAGGTAGCAAAATTAGCTAGTGCTTCCATGAAGCGCACGCGAAAGCTCAATAACACACAGAACATAGAAGACACAGCGCACAGAACACACAGACACAATAGCGATTAACAGTGACAGGAATACGATTAAGTAGACACACGACAATGTGAGGCGATCGAAAACCCTAATCATTGCGCAGTATTGAAATGATAACCACCATAATTACGGCGTGCATGCATGTGCAGGATCAGTAACACAGGGCGGTGATTAATCATAATTAGATATCAAAACGAGGAGAGTTACAGTTGATATTCACTGAAATACAGAAATGAAAAGAAAAGAAGCGACACATGAAAAAATGAGGAACACGTCAGCGGTGATCAGACGGTTGGTGATATGACCGCAGCTTTGAACCATCGATTACTTTGGGAAGAGGGACTCCGGTCAAAGTAGTCAACCAAAAAGTAGCTGGTCCTACTTGCTCACTAATCCGGTAAGGTCCGAACCAACGTAATTTAAACTTCCCAGCAGAACGATTTGCTTTAGCATTATAAAATAGCACAAGTTGGCCCATCGTAAAAACTAGAGTCTTGAGGAAACGATCATGAGTCCGAGCTTGCCGCAACTGAACTTCTTGAAGAGTTAAGAAGCTTTCCCAACGATGTTCATCCAAGTCTCTAAGTGCTTCCAACCGAAATGGCAAAGAGTCTTCGGGCAGTAATTTCTGAGTTAGGACCACGCGTAAGCTTGGCACTACGAGCTCCATCGGCGTGATTGCTTCCAACCCATAAGCAAGCTTGAAAGGGGTCATTCCGGTTGCAACTTTGTATGTAGTCCGGTATGCCCATAACACTGTGGGTAGTAACTGATCCCAACGTTCTGGTGATTCTACGACCAATTTGCGAAGCATACTCAACAGCGTCTTGTTGGTACTTTCAGCTAAACCATTAGCACAGGGATAATATGGAGAACTAAATTTATGCAGAATTCGAAAAGTATGCGTTAGTACGCGCATTAAATTGTTAGCAAAGTGTGTTCCTTGATCTATCACAAGTTCCAGAGGTAATCCATAACGCGGGAATACATCCTTCATCAGGCATTTTGCCACCGAAACAGCTGTGGTGGACCGTAAGGCCCAAGCTTCTGCCCACCTGGTAGCGTAATCTGTACATGTCAGGATGTAGTGAGTGTTGTTAAGGATCGCTGGTGGTGTGATTGGCCCAATAAAATCAAGACCCCACTTCTGAAAAGATTCCAAAAGGTAATACAGGTTGCAGAGGAAAGAAGTGGCGCTCTAATGGCTGTCCAGACCGTTGACAAGTGTCACACTGCTGCACAAACTGAGTCACATCTTTATACATGGTAGGCCACCAAAGCCCACTTTGCAAAATTTTCCGGTGAGTAAGATCTGCTGCAAAATGTCCACCGGAGTGTATTGAATGTGCCATAGCAATAATTGAGTTTGCTTCATGTGGTGGAATACAATGAAGTAAGACACCAGTATGATCCATGTAGTATAGCTGACCGACAATCAACCGGAATCTGCGACTATAAACTGCAATTTTCTACCACAGAGCAAGAGTATAAGGAGGAAGACATCCATCAGTTAGAAAAGTTAACAATGTATCATAGTAGGTAGGCGACACAGGATGTATGGTAGATTCATCACGACCTGGTTCAGCAGCGTAAATTGCTGGTGTGGTATCATCAACGCCCACCGGAGCTTCACCGGAATCCAACTGAGAGAGAAAATCTGCTAAGGCATGTGCTGTACCGGGTCAATGAATCACTTCATAGTCGAACTCCTGTAGCAATAAAACCCAACGAGCCAAGCGACCACCTAAATGTTGCTGCTGGACTAGATATACAAGTGCGGCATGATCCACGTGAAAGGTGAATTTTCGGCCTAGCAATAATGCTGGAATTTCTTCACAGAATACACCAACCCGAGACATTCTCTTTCGGTCACTGAATAGTTTCTTTCAGCAGGAGCTAGGCGGCGACTTGCATAATAGACAAGCCGAAACCATTTATCTGTTTGCTGCATTAAAACACTGCCAATGGCTATATCCGATGCATCTACAAAGACATGGAATGGGCGGTCCCAATCAGGAGGTTGCAAAATTGGAGCCTGCGTCAATAATCCTTTTAGACGATCGAATGTAGTTTGGCATTCCGGGGTCCATTCAAACTGTCGTGGAGTACATGTTATTAGTCGATTAAGTGGTGTTGCTAAATGAGCTAACCATCGTAAATGTCTGCCATGCCACCAGATTTGACCCAAGAAGCGCATAACTTCTTTCGGTGTTGTAGGGACTGGTGCCTGCAACACGGCTGCGACTTTATCCGGATCAACTTAGATACCTTGTGCAGATATAATATGTCCAAGGAGTTTACCACAAGAAACCGCAAAAAGAGATTTTGTCGGGTTCAGGCAGAGTCGTTATTCACGGCATTTCTCAAAGCAGCAACGTAAATGATACAAGTGCGCCGCAATCTTGCCGAATAAGGAGAAGTCATCTAAATAGACTTGCATAAAAGTAGTCAGGTAGGGTGAAAAGACTTCCTGCATACAACGTTGAAATGTGCTGGGAGCATTCCTTTACCCAAACCACATGACCGTACAAGCAAAAACACCCCAATTCGTAATGAAAGCTGTTTTTAGTATGTCTTGCTCGGCCATTCTAACCTAGTTATAACCACTGTAGCCGTCCAGAAAAGAGTACATCTCGTGCCCGGCCACTCTGTCCAGCATTGTGTCAAGAAAGGGAAGAGGAAATGGATCAGGTACCGTGGCCGCATTTAGTTTCCGGTAATCCACACAGATACGCAACTGTTTATTTTTCTTCGGAACAATCACGATCGGAGATATCCATTGAGCGTGCTCAATTGGTACAATGAATCCCACCTTCAACAATTGATCGAGTTCTGCTTTGAATTATGTTGCATAATTGGGGTTCATTCGGTAACTGGATTGTTTAATTGGCTTTGCCTCAGGTTTGAGCACGACCCGATGTTGATAGATCTGCGGATCAAGACCTTTCATATCGCGATAGTCCCAAGCAAAAACATCAGAAAACTCACGTAGGAGTCGGATCAAGTCATCTTGAAATGCCTCGGACAGTCCTACCTTAATCTTAACAGGTCGCGGGTTAACTTCATCACCCAAATTGTATGTTACTAACTGATCTTCCGGGACATAAAATTGTCGAGGTTTCCCCAAGTCGTCAGCTGATTGTAAAAATTGATGTAGAGTGGTTCCATCCATAGCAACACTATCATCTGCATCTGCATCTCCGGTCACGGGAACAACCGTACAGGCTGCCGGACTCCAGTTGTCTGCTACAGCTTGAAGATCTATAGTACCTAAGGAAATCAAATCTTTATTGTTCTACGCCTCTTCTTCATCGTCAGATAAGCCATCCAACATGTGGACCGGCTCCGCTACATATGGTCTGGCATGAAGCTCGCAGGGCTGGATGGCATCCAGTTTAACAACATATTTACGGTGATTATCTTTGAAAGTCAATTCCTACGCTGACCAATCCTGTATAACTTTGGCTTGTTTCAACCATGGCCGACCGAAAAGGAGATTGTAGTCGAGGCTGGATTCTAGCAGTTCTAAGACTACAAAAGTCATTTTGAACATGGTACCCTGCAAAGTAATCGGGATATTCCGTACTAATCCCACCGGATGAACTCGGGATTGGTCTGCCATCCTGACAAAGAATTAGACAGGCTCGATCTGGGTCCACCCCAATTTCTTGCAGAGAGCTGCAGTTTCTATGTTCACACCTGAACCGCCATCAATTAGCACTTGAGTAATCTTGTGATTTTTATGCCATTCCGTGATTAAGGGGACTGAATGATCCACTGTAGAATCATTTTCCAGTTGTATTGTTGCGGTCGTCGGAGTACTAGGAGATCCAAGACTGACCTGTTGCTGGAATTGATGCCTAACTCCAGGCACCAAGGCGACTAGCTGCCCCAAAGGGAGTGTAATTGAAGCCTTCGAGAGAATATCCTATACCTGGTCTGTTGGAATTGCACTCTTCACTGATTTTGATGATGATTCTCCTGTTACTGGGGTAGAGTCTTGTTCATGCGCTCTCACCTTTGGCAGGGGAGCCTGTGTCACCGGAATTGGATCAGGGAATACAGTTGGTTCTTTAGCGGCCCACTGACTGGCCTTGGTATACATTCGCTGCTGTTCGCGGATACCAGGTTCAAACACCTCAGCTGTTGGTTGCAACTGCTTACCCGATCTTGTCTGGATCACTGCTGATTGTGATTCCACTGGTGAAATATAGACCATGTTGGTCATCGGGTTCTGGCGCTCTTTCTTTCGTTTGTCATATTTGGCTACATCCTTGCAAAATCTCCGGATGTGGCCAATCTCACCGCAAAAGTGACATCGAGGTGGTGGCAGGGAAGCACCTTCCGCTGATGTACCTGCCTGCCATCGATTTGCATTAAAATTGGTATTCCGCTGTCCTCGGTAATTTTAATATCCTTGCGGCTGATTGTTTCACATCTGCGGTGGCACATAGTGAGTTGCTCGCTGACCTAGTTCTTGTATAATGGCGTTTACAGCTGCTCGTCCCTGCACTTTGGCATTATACGCACAATTTTCGGTTGAGTGTCCGGTGGTATTACAGATGGCACAATATATCTGATTAAGGGTGCAGGTAGCACTGGTGTGCCCTAGATTTTTGCACTTGGTGCAATACATCTGTTTAGTTGGATCATCTGTAATGTTCTTGCTGGCTTTCAGCCACTCCAAGTCTTCAGTGAATCCTCCAACTTTATGCTCTAGCTGTAGAGCCATCGCAATAACAACATCTAGTGTCATAGCACCCACACAACGAATGATCATGATTTGTCTTAGTTGTGGGGTCAAACCATTAATGAACCACTAGGTTATAACATCATCTGATAAATTAGCATGTGTCAAAGGCAATTATCTTAAATGAGTTCTAAATAATATGGCATATTCCTGAACAGTCTGGTGCAGCTTCTGTCAGTTATTCTGCAAATAATCAAAGATTTCGGCGGGATTCTTCTTCAGTCGGAACCTCTGTAAAAATGCATCCCTTACCGCCTCATAGTTAACGAAATGGTTGATATCATACTCTGTTAACCACCTCGCTGCTTCATTGACTAATGTTGACTGAAATAAGATGGCCTTGTACGTCGGATCGGGTGGATGGTTCAGCACTGCATAGCTTATCTCAAAGGTACGTACATGTGCATCAGGGTTGTCACCTCGAAATCCACCGAACTTCGTGTAAGTTATCCTTGTTGGAACCGGTCGAAGTGGAAGTGGCTGTTGCTGTTGTTGCTGTTGTTGTTGTTGTTGCTGCTGTTGTTGTTGTCCACTCATGGTGCTATTAGTGGTACCGTTGCTGTCTCTTGAGTTCTGAGGAGGTGTTTCTGGTCCTTCGGAATCTGTGTGGTCAGACTGCTCACCTTCCGGCTTGAAAATAGCGTTCCATCTCTTATGGATCTCCAAATTGAAGAGCCTATCCTCAGCCTTGATATCCCAGGTAGGCAAATTTGCCCCGAAAAGTGATGTCCGAAATGAAGATTCACCAGGGAGTATCACACGGTCACCGAAAAAACTGTAAATTCCCTGCAACTGGGACCGAACTGTCACCAAAATTCGTCAAACTTTCCCCAAAACAGGGTATTCTTTCACCGGCAATGATCTCTCTGGGTAACAGCACTTTATCCTCGAAAAAGTTCGAATCCTGACCAGACGCTGTCGGGTCAACTACGCACTGCATCCCTGTACACTCCGAAGTTACTGTACCCTTTGCAGACTGTACCAAAATTACACTGGAATCTATCGGAATCTCATCATGTGTCACCGAAATCCTACCGGAATCACTGCTAACGGGCTCCGCTCCTTCGACAACTGGGCTTAACCGGTCTATACTTTTGTCGCCTGGGGGTGTCCCTAACAAATTTGGTACCGTCTAGGGATGCTGGTCTCTCCTGTACTTCGGATAAGACTCGCCGGATCGAGTAACCGGCATATATCAACTCTACACCACTTGCATATTATTCCACCTTACTAATTATTCACAGTCTGTGCCACCTTCCCACAGACGGCGCCAGTGTTAGAAGTGCGTTTTCGTCACAGGCACTTTTAAGTTCTTTCAGGTTCTTGGGAGTGGTAGGGGTCTGATAATCAGAGGCCCTGTAACTTAATTTTCCCAATTAACGTATCCAATCAACAGTACGTTAATGTTCAATATCGAATCCTTTATACAACTTACTATCAAAATTTTGGTTAGACTTTTCACAGTATGCAACGCAGGAGTTATTCAACACCGTTGCACAGACTTATTATCGGCCACTTAACAGTACTGAGTTAATCACAAATCAATGCAATTAAACAAAGTAAGAGTTAACTTTACTCAGGATTTCACGAATCATACACCACATCGTCTCCAATGACTGCAATCGCCCAGACAGACAGTCTGGCGATTCCGCTCATCGTCACGAGAGAGTCACTGCCATGTCTTTTCATTGATTGATAAAAAGATACAACACTTTGCTACGACCTTTCGGTTCGTGCGGTATAGGAAAAATATGAAATTACAATATGCCAATCCGGCGACCTTACAGAGGCACCTTCTAACTTGTGCAGTTGCTTCTGTCAAGAACAACGCTCCTAGTATTCCGGTCACTAGCCCTGCTTCTACTCCACCTTTTCCTCCTTCCTCCTCTTTAGATTCCAAATTAGAATCCTCTTGTGCTTCGTACCTGTCATAAGGTTCAAAAGATGAATCCACATTACCTGCTTGTGCTTGTGGTCTTATGTAGTAAACTTTACTAAATCTTCCTCTTTCGCCCGTCATGCATATCTTGCTTCTTTAGCAAACATAGTAGGATTGCCAAATGTGTTTGGGGTTCAACAAAAACATAGCTAATGACTCAAAAAAATTACTCACATAAAAAAATCTTCATCCAAAAACCTTCTCACACACAACTCAAGTACATAGGTACAAAATTTAAGATTTACCACAGTCGGCTACCTATAATGAAAATATAGACCAATTATGTTTGAAAAAAGATATTAGGCCTCTACTTCATCGAACTCGTCAGGTCTGATCACTGTCAGCCTGCACGATTACAAGAAACTAAGTCTTTTTCACTTCTCTCCCCTTTTCTTCTTCTCTGTAAGATGCTTCCTGTTCCCCTTACATACTCATGTGCACAAAATTACAACGATCATATCCCATGACATTCCTCTTAACTAACTTATAATTGTTTCTTTTTAAATATCCGATTGACCAAAATACAGATTCAACAATCTCCGAGTCAACAACATCAAAACTAGAAAAATTCCGACTAACCACTTTAACTTCTAGTTTCTTGCCCTTCAACACTCAACCTCAGAATTGGAAGTTGCCACATTAGGATGCTTCTTGCTCAGATCAGATATGCATGAGCTACCAAGCATGAAGCAAAAACCACTAGTGGACACACGAGTGTCATAGCAACAAGCCTAGTCAGAGTCAGAAAAAGCATGCAAATCTGGCGGTAGTGAGAGTACCACTCAAGTGGTGAAAGATGTGCTTAATTGCCTGCCAATGCTTGACACTTGGGCAATGCATTAACCTGCTCATCTCTGAGAGAGCAAACTGAATATCTGGCCGAGTAATGCATAAGTAAATCAAGCATCCAACAACATATTGATAGAGAACATCATCAAATGCATCTTGAGCATCATGAAGACTCAATCGTAAACCTATCTCCATAGGAGTGGCAATAGGTTTACAGTCTTCAAGGCCAAAACGATGCAATAATGTGTCAATATATTTCATTTGACACAAAGCTATTTCACCATCAACTTGCATAAAATGAATGCCCAAATAATGATGCAAATGCCCCAGGTCAGACATCTCAAATGAGCCATGCAAATCAGCCTTGAAATCAGCAATGTGCTTCTCATGAGGACCAGTGAGCATCATGTCATCAACATACACAACAATGATCAGAAGCACATCATTAGCACGCTTAACATATAAGGTGCTTCAGTTGGGCTATTCTCAAAACCATGTGCAATTAGATAGGCATGTATCTTTTCATACTAATCATGTGGTGTTTTCTTTAAACCATATAATGCCTTCTTTAACCTGCACACCTGGTTTTCATGCCCTTTTTGCAAAAAGCCACGGGGCTGAAAACATACACTTCTTCATGCAAATTACCATTCAGAAATGTTTTTTTAATTTCCAACTAATGTACATTCCAACCATGATGAGCTGCAACTGAACAGATGCTACAAACAATAGTCATTTGGCAAGTACGAGCAAAGCTTTCATCAAAATCAATGCCTCTTTCCTATGCATAACCCTTTGCAACAAGCCTAGCCTTATACCTTTCAACTATTCCATTAGGTTTATGCTTCAGATTGTATACCCACTTAGTGTCAATGGCGTTCTTGCCAGGAGGCAAGTCACATAAAGACCAGGTACCATTTTTCATGATAGCATCATATTCAAATTGCATTACAACCATCCAATGTTGAGAATTTTGTGCTTCATCAAATGAAACAGGTTCAATCTCATCATAGAGACTAGAGGCAGCCATAGCATAGAAATTTGATGCAAAAAAGGCACTACGACAACCTAAACGAGTACGGTATGACATGGGTGCATCTAATTTGCTATCATGCAAAGTTTGCACTAGCCATTTTGACATAGTTTTTGCCTCCTCAATATCAGCTCTCTCATCAAAAAGTGCCTAGTCAGAGTCAGAAAAAGCATGCAAATCTGGCGGTAGTGATCCCCCCTTGGGATAATACAACCCAAGTAGTCGAGTACCACTCAAGTGGTGAAAGATGTGCTTAATTGCCTGCCAATGCTTGAAAACTTGGGCAATGCATTAACCTGCTCATCTCTGAGAGAGCAAACTGAATATCTGGACGAGTAATGCATAAGTAAATCAAGCATCCAACAACATACTGATAGAGAACATCATCAAATGCATCTCAAGCATCATGAAGACTCAATCGTAAACCTATCTCCATTGGAGTGGCAATAGGTTTACAATCTTCAAGGCCAAAATGCTGCAATAATGTGTCAATATATTTCATTTGACACAAAGCTATTTCACCATCAACTTGCATAAAATGAATGCCCAAATAATGATGTAAATGCCCCAAGTCATACATCTCAAATGAGCCATGCAAATCAATCTTGAAATCAGCAATGTGCTTCTCATGAGGACCAGTGAGCATCATGTCATCAACATACACAACAATGATCAGAAGCACATCATTAGCATGCTTAACATATAAGGTGCTTCAGTTGGACTATTCTCAAAACCATGTGCAATTAGATAGGCATGTATCTTTTCATACTAATCATGTGGTTTTTTCTTTAAACCATATAATGCCTTCTTTAACTTGCACACCTGGTTTTCATGCCCTTTTTGCAAAAAGCCACAGGGCTGAAAACATACACTTCTTCATGCAAATTACCATTCAAAAATGTTTTTTTAATATCCAACTAATGTACATTCCAACCATGATGAGTTGCAAGTGAACAGATGCTACAAACAATAGTCATTTGGCAAGTACGAGCAAAGCTTTCATCAAAATCAATGCCTCTTTCCTATGCATAACCCTTTGCAACAAGCCTAGCCTTATACCTTTCAACTATTCCATTAGGTTTATGCTTCAGATTGTATACCCACTTAGTGTCAATGGCCTTCTTGCCAGGAGGCAAGTCACATAAAGACCAGGTACCATTTTTCATGATAGCATCATATTCAAATTGCATTACAACCATCCAATGTTGAGAATTTTGTGCTTCATCAAATGAAACAGGTTCAATCTCATCATAGAGACTCGAGGCAGCCATAGCATAGAAATTTGATGCAAAAAAGGCACTACCACAACCTAAACGAGTACGGTATGACATGGGTGCATCTAATTTGCTATCATGCAAAGTCTGCACTAGCCATTTTGGCATAGTTTTTGCCTCCTCAATATCTGCTCTCTCATCAAAAAGTGCATCATCTAAATCTGCATCAGAAATGGAATGATCTGCATCATCACCTGAAATGTGTAAAGGCTCAGATGTTGCCTCAATAGGACAAGCACTAGACTATCCACATGTAAAAGAGGCAGCAAAGTATCATACATGTCTTTGGAGCTAACAAAAAGGTTGAATAACATCTTCCACAAAAACAACATCACGGCTAACCAAAATGCGTTTAGTTTGTGGATGATACAGAGGGTAGCTTTGCTTTCAGAACTATACCCAATGAAAATACATTTTACTGCTCTGTCATCCAATTTCCTACGATGTTGCTCAGGCACTAATGCATATGCCAGAGAACCAAAAACACACAAATGAGCAACAGATGGCTTTTGACCATGCAAAGCCTCATATGGAGTGATAGACTGCAGTGCTTTAGTGGGATACTTGTTAAGTACATATGTTGCACACATGACAACCTCAAGCCAAAAACTATAGCCTTCACAGACATGTTTTCTGGGTGCCTCAAGTTTGTGCAAAGAGGACAGCATTTCAGATTTCTGCAGGCATAGAAAACTAGAAATATTCAGATGACCAAAGCATGCATGCCAAAGCTTTGCATCTGACATAGCTTGAGAATCATGTATTATTCATAGATTTTTCATAGTCTATGATCTTATACTGTTATCGTTAGTGTCCATGTGAAAAGTCAAATGGCCACCGGACACTTCTTTGTATATGTTCTTTAATAAAACATATAATGGTTTGGTCAATCACAGAGTATAATTTCGACCGCATTTGTAAGACCTAAGAAGTATGTCTTCGTGCTCCCTGTGTACTGTGTTTTCTGCATATTTTGCAGGCTCTGTGTGGAGTAATCTGTGCGGCCTTAGGAGCTCCGTTTTCTACTCCAAGGATATCGTCGTGGAGTTCTCGATAAGCAAAGTGCACTGTGGTGCATCACCTTCAAAACCCTGCACTGGTATTAGAGCAGTTCGATGCAAAAGCTTTGTTCCTTTTGTGCGAACCCTCCGACTTTCTCCAAGGCTTACGACTAAGGCGGTGACCAGGGCATAGACCTTGGCATACCTTCTCATCCGAGACACCGTTGGCACCATTGGCTACACGTGAGGGAGGACCTCAATGATCAAGGAAGATAGAGGTTCCTGGTACTTCCCGAGAGGTCATCCATCCCAGTATTATTCCCCCCAGAGCTCGCTTAACCATGGCAATCTCTTGCCACTAAGCTACAGTCTTGTGGTGTCTGAAAAAGGGGAAAGATTAAGGTTAACATTACCTTGAACATGTTTTGGTCCCTCAAAGCTTCATTCTTTGCTTTCAAAGCCTATTTTTGAAGCATTTTTTAGGTGTCTTTTGAGCCATTTTGGAGTACTTTTACACATAGTTCTCTTCACACAGGTCAAAACATCAAGGAGGGTGTTCTTTGTACTTCTCCGACAAAAAACATCAACCTTTGGGGATGTGTTTTCAGCCACACTCGTAAAACTACAGGTTTCTCAAAAGGTTTTCAGTTTTGGTGGTAGTAGCTGCTGCAAATTTATGTAGGTTTTTGAGCTTAAAACGTCAGAGTTGACAGACACTTGCAGGTGTTGTTGGCTAGTTTTTGGGCTGTGCATTCAGCCTTTTAGTGTCATTTTACTACATATATTGAGCACATACACACCATGCACGCTTCTGTGGATACCACTTATGTACATCCATGTGGTCATTGATATAGCGGTTACGTTTTTTGCATAAAGCCTTTTACGTTTGATAAAGAGGGTCATGGTGAGGTTTTCCTAACTGGGGAGACACCCAGATGTCAGGGTCTCTTTGGTGATGCAGGTGGAAGACTTACCCAGGCTCGCCATAGGAGATGTATGATAGTTGTTCATAGGTTCTCGATACCCTAGTTGGCTTCTGTTGGGTAACTAATTCTATGGAGTGGAGTCAGTGATTCAATATGCAGGAAAACATGTCAGTACTTGTAGTTTTATGATATTTTGACACTGGTCATATGCTCATTTTGTAGAGGATAATCTGGCAAAATTTTTTGAGTTTTTTGGTTTAGCCAACTATATAGTGGTTGATTTACTCCTTGATATACTTATTTGTTGGTGTTTGGACTCTTCTAGCTCCATTATCATTCTATCCAGTTCTCTAGCATCATGGCATCAGAGGTCTCAGGCACATCTGGTGGATCAAGGTCTAGTGCCAATGTGCAAAGACCATTTTGAGATCCGAAAATTTGATGGCACAAACTTTGCTCTATGGAAGAATCAGATTAAAGATGTGCTGATTCAAAGGAGGCAATGGAAGCCAGTAAATGGGATTTCAAAGAAGCCTACTGACATGGATGAAGATGACTGGGATGAGTTAGATGAAATGACCAGGTCTAACCATTTGCTTGCACCTGGAAGATAATTTTACTTAACAGTATTAGACTATGAAAGTGCAAAGGAGCTTTGGAAGAAGTTATGCAATACATATGAAAAAGAGACGTCATCAATAAAGTGTATCTGATGAGAAAATTATATGACCTTCGCATGGACACAGATAGTGTTGTTGCTCATGTAAAATGAGTTTGATGCTATAATCTCCCAATTACAGGCTCAAAAAATGGATATGGATATGAGATGAAAGCAGTATTGTTGTTATGCATCCTGCCATCATCATGGGATACGTTTTGCACAGCTATTAGCATTAGTGCACCTGGTGGTAAACTTGTCTATGATGACATATGTGGAGCACTCTTGAGTTCTTTCCATGTGACACCGCATAGATAATGGTTCTCTTATTATGCAGCAAAGTCTCTTGGTACCGGAGACTCGACGACTCTTACCAGTGTGACGTTGTGGGAATTGGAGATGTGATTGTGCAGTTTATTGATGGTTCAAAATTTGCTATGCATAATGTTGCCATGTACCTCAGTTATCACGCAGTTTGAATGTCAGTTGGTCAACTTGATGACCTTGGTTACACGGTGTTCTTCTATGCTCAGTCCTTTCGTATATCAAAGGGCAATATGGTTATTTGCAAAAGGAAGCAAAGTTGGCTCACTTTATCCTTTATTTGTATCACAGAAAGAACACTTGTTTAGCTGTACTGAACAACTATGGCTTGTATTTGGCATGGTCTTTTGGGCCATATATCTCATAGTTGAATGGAAAATCTTTCTCGTCTGGCTACTTACCTGTGTTATCTTCTTTGATTTTTCATTTTGTGAGCATTGTCAATATGGAAAGCAAACCAGAAATGTGCGTAGAATGCACATTGACTCTTCAATTCAGCCTTTAGATCTCATCCATACAGATGTTTGTGTTTGATGCCCACTAGGTCCGTAGGTGTTCTCTTTATTTGTCACTTTCATAGATGATGCTACTAGAAAAGTCTGGGTATATCCTATCAAATCGAAGGATGAGGTATCCTTTACTTTCAGAAAATGGCATGCTTCAGTTGAGACTGAAAAAGGAACTAAGCTTAAGGCTTTACGTTCAGATAATGGGGTGAGTATACCTCACTGTCAGTCTAGAGGGATTCATAGAGACGTTTACAACTCCTTATACCCTGTACATAATGGTGTAGCTGAAAGGATGAATAGAACTATTCAAGATAGAGTAGTTTCTATGTTGCATCATGCAAACCTCTCACAAGGCTTTTGGGCAGAAGTAATATTTGACTGCAGTTCATGTGATTAACCTTTCACCTAGTACTGCCAAAGGTCTAAAAGTGGCACAAGAGTTATGGATAGGGAAAGCCACCATATTATGATAATCTATCCTAGTTTTTGGGTGTGAAGCATAGTGTTTCATATACCCAAGAATCTTAGAAAAAAGTTGGACCATAAGTCAAAGAAATATGCATTTTCT
Source organism: Ceratopteris richardii (assembly GCA_020310875.1). Taxonomy (NCBI): domain Eukaryota; kingdom Viridiplantae; phylum Streptophyta; class Polypodiopsida; order Polypodiales; family Pteridaceae; genus Ceratopteris; species Ceratopteris richardii. The sequence goes on along the minus strand of MU262530.1, from coordinate 6,560 downwards.
TGGATATGGTGGAGAAGGACAATTTGGATATAGCTTATGGGATTCTGAAACACGATCAGTGATCAGAAGTAGCGATGTCATTTTCAATGAGTGTAAGATGCATAAGCAACCCATTAAGGAGGTTGAAGTGAGAAGAGTAGGTGTTTGAGGATACTAGTCTCCAGTTAGCATGCATAACGATGCTGCACATTGGGATGTTCAAGAGAATGTCTATTCAGATTAGTCCATTCTTGATTCACCTGGCAAATAAAGCATCTGACAATGTAAAAGAACTACCATCAGTAGTAGTCAGAATGATCTACCAACTCCCATAATAGGATAAGAGGAGTTGTTTGCCTGCATGTAATAGTATTCCCCTGTAGGGGCAGGCTCGAGTGAAGAGAAGAAGTGTGCTGCGAGGTAATATGTTTGGTCACCCGACTATCAAGTACCAAACATCTCAGTCTACTGCAGACATGCAACACTTCATGAGAAGATGGGTCAAAACTAGAAACAGCAGTAAACACCCATTCTTCATCCTGCACAAGATTAGCAGACTATGTTCTTGGTGTAGAGGCCTCTACAACACCATTCTGACCTCTTTCTTCTTTGCCTATTTAGCAGCCAATTTAAACAACTCTTAATGACATGATCATTTGCTTTATAGTATTTGCAAAACCAATTTCTATTTTTTGATTTCTTCTCATCGTTGTCTTCCTTCTTCGATCGTGAAGAATTAGTAGATTTCTGCTTACTAACAGAAGAATCTCCATTCTCTTTTTCCCTTCTGACTAGCCAGGAAAGCTTGATTTGCAACACACATAATAGACTTGTTCTACTTGGATTGATCTTCCTGTACAGAAGAGAAACTAACTCTTCAATGTTAAGGCATTTGGATTGCCTTTCATCATCAAACGAAGAGTAGAAGCAAAAATCTGATATGAGTTGGGAAGACCATTTAGAATAGTCTGCATAAGTGAATTGTCAGGAAGGACTCATCTGCAGACATCATTGTTCCTTCAAAATCCTTAATCTTTTCAAAAAAAACTATCCGTAGAATCACCTTCATTCATGTGCTCACTCTCCAATTGTTTTCGGAGGTAAGCAACACAAGCCTCATTCATAGCCTACTATAATGTGGTAAGTGTATCCCAAGCATCCTTAGATGGTCTACAGAGCGAATGTGAGGAATAATGGCACATTTGACAGACAAGGCTATCAATGCATGTGCCTAAGCATCTCTGCCATCCCAACAAATTTGCTTTGCAGTAGGAGCAAAAAAAAACCACAACACGAACAGGAATCTAAAGAATATCAACATCTTCCAATGCCATCTGCATCAACTTCAATACCTGTATTGCCGGTGTAATAGGATATGTTTTCAAACACCCTATACAATGTTCCATAGTCCTTTTGCAACCAATACATGTCACATCATATAGCCCAAAATGGTTAATTGGTACCATCCAACTTATTCTCAACAGCCAACATACGAAATACATCATTGCTTTCAACCATGGCCACTGACTAAAATACCCTGATGCAAAAAAAGGTTGTATCTGAAAAAGTTGAACAGAACTACATTGACAAGTTTTGCTAGACATGTAGCAGACTTTGAGATGCTTATATTGGGCGAACCAAAACTTGTATATATGTTTGGCACAAAAAGATGAAATAGCCTACACAAGCCCTATGATAGTGCATTCGGAGGCCAAAACGAGCTCAAATCACGATTTCAGTAGCACAGTGCGAAGCCGTTTTGATCTCCTAATCACTTAGAGGATGCTCACCAAATTTCATGCAATTTTGAGACTTTGACTAGAGGGGTGTCAACGATGCCCTAGATGAAGCAGCAACCTGCTCTGATACCAATTGTTGGAGTTAGACGTCTGCAGAACGACACGAACAACACAAGGAAGAAGAAGAAGAAAGCTTGGAGCACAACACACAATACTGAATGTATTACCACTAGAATGTACAAAGATAATCAACAATTAGGGCAATAGGCATATATACAAGTTAGGGGCAAAAACCTCATAAAGAGGGAGAGAAAAGTGCCCCGTCGGTCCTAGTGTGTTCACACATAATCATTACCTAAATATATCAATAGTTTGTGTGTATATATGTATGTATGTGGTTTGTATAAAATTGTATGTATGCACAGCTAGGTATATATCTATAATTATGTAAGTGTGTCTATAGTGTGTGTATGTGTATGTGTATGTGAATGTGTATGTATGTATAGTGTCATGTGTAAGTTGTATGTGTGTGTGCATATGGATGTGTATGTGTGTATGTGCATGTGTATGTGCCAAGTGTATAAGTGTATCATGTATGCATGTGTATGTGTATGTGTATGTGTATGTGTATGTGTATGTGGATGTGTAGGTATACATGCATGTGTATATGTTTGTATATGTGTGTATGGTATGTATATGAGTGTGTATATGCATGTATGTGCCATGTGTATGTGTAGTGTATAGTGCATATATTGTGTGTATATGCATGTGTATATTGTATGTTTGTGTATCGTACGTATGTGCATGTGATGGTGTTAAGTGTATGTGCATGTGTATGTATTGCCTTTGTGTGTGGATATGCATGTATGTGCATATGTATGTGTATGGGCGTATGTGTATGTATGTGCATATGTAGGTATGTGCTGTGCATGTATAGTGTATGTGTATATGTATGTGTAAGTGTATATGCATGTATGTGTGTATGTGCATGTGCATGTGTATGTGTGTATGTGCATACATATGTGTGTGCATAAGTGTGAGCATGCATATTCATGTATATGTGTATATGTGCATATGAATGAGTAAGTGTGAGTATGTGTATGTGTAGCTATATATGCATGTGTATGTGTGTATATGTCTGTATGTGTATATATATGAGTGTGTATATGTATGTATGTGCATGTGTATTGGTAAGTGTATATGCGTATGTGTGTGTATGTGCATGTGTATGTGTATTTGTGTGCATAGGTATGTATGGGCATGTGTATGTGTAAGTGTATGTATGTGCATATGTGTGTGTATATGTATGTATGTGCATATATATGTGTAAGTGTATGTGCATATGTGTATGTATGTGCATATGTGTATGTATGTGCATGCGTATGTAGGTGCATGTGTATGTCTGTGCATGTATATGTATGTGCATGTGTATGTATGCATGTGTACGTATATGCATGTGCATGCATCTCCATTTGCATCCATGTGTATGTGCATGCATGTGAATGTGAATATGCATGTGTATAATTAGTATGTGTTAATGTGTGTATGTGTATATGCAATAATGCATGCATGTGTGTATATGTGTTTGTAGATATGTTTGTGCATATGCATGTGTATGTGTGCATGTATGTGTGTGTATGTGTATCTGTAAGCATATGAGCATGTATGCATGTGTATGTGTGTGTGCATGTGCACATGTATGTGTGTATATAACTGTGAGAGTGCATGTTCATGTATATGTGTATATGTGCATATGAATGAGTAAGTGTGAATATGTTAATTAATGAAAATAAAATAATTTAAATGATATGCAAACAATGGAAATTGTACTTACAATAATTAGCCATATTTTATGCTTGGTGAACTTCTTGAATAACCTACAATAGAGAGAGACAGAGAGAGAGAGAAAGATACAGATATGAGAGATATCAAAAGGGAGAAGAAAAGAGAGAGAGAGATAGAAATTGAAAGAGAAAGAGGTAGAAAGGAGAGAGAAAGACTAGAGAGATTAGAAAAGAGAGAGATTCAAAAAGAGATTGCTGGATCTCGTAAACACAACGTAGATATGAACATTGGAGAACTCTTCGATCAGTTGCACATAAAATGATGATCGAAGAGTGATCCAACATTTTTTTTTACTTTTATCAATCTTTACCATGATATAAGCGATGTAGAAGCATCGTGTATGCAATTCGTTGAACATCGATACCTAGTTGCATTGCATAAGCGATGAAAATTAGCATCGCATATGCGATGCTACCTTTTTAATCACATAAGCGATGCTCTTGTGAATGTCACTCGAAATGTCGAAAATAACATCGAGAATAACGTCGAGGATAGCGTTATTTAAACGAGGATGCGTGCTCGATACCCCATCTGACAAAATTCAGAATCATGTCGCGATAAAAATGTGTCATGTTAACCATTGCTATGCCCCCATATTCCATGTAGTGAGTCTAAAGCAGTTGTAACCAGTTATGACCTTGTCTAACCCCTGCTTTGTGGGATACAGAAGGTCCTTTGGGTGCTATGCCCATTCATTTGTATAATTGTTCTTTCAAAGTTCAAGCTCGGGAGAGTAGGCACTTGCCGAACCTCCATACAAAAAAAAAACTTTGCTATTGTCACAACGTGTGTTGGTTTAACTGAATGAATCTTTCACCTCATAAGATGGAGACATGGATTCAACTCCTATCAACAACAATAGGTAGGTATTGAGCCTTAGGCTAACTTTCAAACCTAGTCTAAGGTGGAGACATGGATTCAACTCCTATCAACATTAAGAGATGTGATGAAAAAGATAACAAGCACCCCGGGCTCGCTCGACGACTCGCACCGGCCCGTCGGTAGGGTGTCTTGCTTGAGTGTTTGTTCGCTTGCTGGAAAGCAGAAAGTCACTCGTTGAATGAAAAACTTGCTTGCATTAGAAAGAGAACGATTACATAAAGAACGGCCTAAGCCGGCCCGCGTTGAGCGTCACGGGTAAACGCGTTACAGTGAGCCGGCCCGCATTAAGCGTCGCGGGCAAACGCGTACAATGGCCCCTCGATGGCACAACGGCGCTTTCGAGAGGTGCGTGCGGAGGGGACTAGCACGAAGGCTACCGCACGTTGAGCGCAAGGGTCACTTGGTTCGCTTGGGTCACTTGGGTCGAAGGCTCACTATGTCCCCCTATAAGTACTTGCAATTTGGTGCCGGTCGGCAAACCACACAAGCACCAACAGGGGCTAGATAGAAATACAGGAAGGGGGGGGGAGGCTCTTGCCCACGGGTTGTCACATATTCTCCCCCGCTTTGAAGAGCTTTGCGTCCTCGTAAAGCTAAGGTATGCGCGCCTGGGATGTTGAAGGATGAGTCGTTTCATACGCCTCAATCAGGGCTTGGGTTGTCCGAGGCATTCTGTTCTTACTTATCCATGTTGCTTCTTTGAGGGGTCTTCCACGCAGTGCTATTGTCCTTAAGTATCAACTCTGCTTGTCTTTGTTCAATTGGATCTTCCACCAAAGTGACTTGTCATCCAAAACGATTATCAGGGCGGAAGTGTTTTAGCAAACTAACATGAAACGAGTTGTGGATATGAATTTCGGGTGGAAGATCGAGCTGATATGTAACTTGATTGAACCGGTGACGAATCTTGTACGGCCCATAGTACTTGTGATTAAACTTTGGAGTGAAATTTCTTGGCAAAATGATATTTTTGGCGTTCACAAGGACTAAGTCTCCCACTTGATAGTTTGGAGCTTCTGTTCGATTTTGATTAGCAATCCTAACCATCCTTTCTTTTCTTTTTATGAGAGCTTCCTTTGCTTGACGAAGCTTGGACTGCCAATCTCTTAAAAAGTTCCCACATTCACGATCTGCTGCCACTAGCACCTCATCTGACATGAGTGCCATGGGTGTGATTACACTTTTGCCGGTAGCCACTTCAAACGGCGACATGGATGTACTTGAATGGATGGAGCTGTTGTAATGGAATTCTAAAATGTCTAAGTGTTTGGCCCAATCCTTCTGGTCTGCCTGTACATAACTCCTCAGGTAATTTTCTACTGTTTGATTGATTCTTTCTGTCTGTCCATCTGTCTCAGGATGATATGCCAATGAAAATCTAAGTTGCGTACCCAAAATGGAGAATAACTCGCGCCATAAGTCGCTCATAAATCTTGTGTCCCGATCTGAGACAATCGCCAACGGGAGGCCATGATATTTGAAGACCTTCTGAAAAAACGTTTGTGCTACCATCTTTGCCGGCATAGGTGGCTTCATAGGTATGAAGTGCGCTTGCTTTGAAAAATAATCTACCACTGCAAGAATTGCATTGTGTCCATGTGACGTTGGCAGATCTGTGATGAAATCCATACTTACCATGTCCCACGGTCTGTTCGGGACGGGCATGGGCTGAAGTAGGCCTGCCGGTTTGACCTTCTGTTGTCTTACTAGTTGGCAGGTTGGGCACGTTTGGACATACTCAATCACGTCTTCTTTCATCTTTGGCCAAAATACATGCTCCTTTAAATGTTTGTAACTTCTTCTTTGTCCTCCATGTCCGGCTAATTGACAATCGTGTGCTTCCCATAAAAGCATTTTCTGTAGTTCTGCATTATCTGGTATGTAAATTCTTCCCTTTCTATATAACATGTTGTTCATAATTGTGTATTTCCCTTTATGATCTAAGCCCGAGTGTACATCTTTGATGATCCTCTGTATTTCCGGATCCGTTTGTTGCAATTTACGAATTTGATCTTTCATCTTACTCTCGGCCATGGAAATCGCGGCCAGCGTCGGTCTTCTACTCAGGGCATCTGGCATGATGTTTTGCTTGCCTGGTTTGTGAATTATGTCTAT